>ML379498.1:0-49743 GCA_005239525.1 Nicotiana knightiana
TGGGGTGCTGTACATAAATGTTGTGATTTGTGGTGTGCAATTTTTAGTTTTAGTGTTAGTTTTCATGTTAGTCATGTTGATATTATTTTTTTAGAAATATGTGGACTCTTCCTGACGATGGATTTCCTAGACAGTTTTCTTGAAGGAAGTAAGTCTAAAGAAAATAACAAAAAGATTTTTTGTTTAGGTAGTGTAGTAATTCCCCCTTGGTTTTTCTTTGAACCACGGTTCTTTTCCAAGGGTTTTTAATTGAACCGGGTAGTAGGTAGTTTTTAATTTTTAGGAGTAGAAATCATATGTTTAAGAGCTTAATAGGAGCAATATCTCGAACCATGCTAANGCGGCCATTCTCCCGCGATCGTGAAGAACAAATTTTTCCAATAGCCTTCTCCAACTCTTCCGGACAGCCTCTAGTATAATGGTCATAACATTTTGTAAAAAACTCTGAATGACAAATTATTTAACTTTATGAAAACTAAACACCAAGATCTACAACTTTTATTTCGAGATATAAGCTGCCAAAATCAGTCCTGTGCAATACGAATTTCTTCTTCGCGATTTCCAAACATCTTCCCGGACATCTTGTAGTGTACCAACCATAACTTTTGTTACACAACTCCAAATACCAAATGATTTGATTTTATGAAAACTAGACACAAAGCGCTACAGTTTTAATTGTTTCACTAATGTTTAAATTCCTTATAGATTGTGACATATATGCTTCTAAAGGCGGGTCAGTGCAGCAGAAAGTTTCCTCTACGCAATCGCGAAAGATCTTCCGCGATCGTGAATCACTGGCCAATTTCTCCCATTTTACTCATTGCGATCGCGGCCATCTCCACACGATTGTATAGTACGCTGCTGTAGCCAAAAAACCAACGGCTAAAAAAGGGCATAGAAATAGTCCTAAACCACCCCGAAACTCACCTGAGCCCCTCGGGACCCCGTCCGAACATACCAACAAGTCTCAAAATATAACACAAACTTATTCGAGGCCTCAAATCACATTAATCAACGCTAAATACACGAATCACACCATAATTCAAGCCTAATGAAAATAAGAAATTAAAACTTCTACATTCGATGCTGAAATCTATCAAATCAATTCTGATTGACCTTAAATTTTGCACAGAAGTGATAATTGACATTACAGACCTACTCAAACTTCTGGAATTGGAATCCGACCCCGATATCGAAAAGTCCACTTCCAGTCAAACTTACAAAAAGCTTCAACTTCCAACTTTCACCAAACGACCCCGAAATGACATACAAACCTCCAAATCTACATCCGAACGCGCTCCTATGACCAAAATTATCATACGGAGCTATTCTCAGGCTCGGGTTCCAAAACGGACATCGATAACATTAAAATACACTTCAACCCAAATCCATGAAATTCTTCCAAAAGGCCAAATTTCCACAATAAGCGTCGTGATGCTCCCGGGACATCTAAACCCCGATCTGGGCATAGGCCCAAGTTCACAATCATCATACGAACCTATTGGAACCTTCAAATCCTGATTCCGAGGTCATTTACTTAAAAGTCAAACCTTAGTCAACTTTTCCAAACAAAAGCTTCTGTAATGCGAATTTTCCATCTGAATCAACTCCAAACTTTCCGAAATTCAATTTCGACTACATGTGCAAGTCATACTACCTGAAGTGAATCTACTCAAGGCCTTAAACCGCTAAATTACGCACTAGAGTTCAAAACGACCGGTCGTGTTGTTACATTCTCTCCAACTTAAACGTACGTTCATCCTCGAACGTGCTAAGAACTGCTCTAGATTTTTCCAAAATCACTTTTTAATACCTCGTGCACCTACTCGCCAACAAAACAAAGTTGGGCACATTAGCTCGATCTAGACTGAAGATCCTTCTGCTACCTTAGCTAGCAAGCTTTAGAACCAAATTCCAACATCCAGAATTCTTCATGATATCTGATTCTCACACACGAACACCATATGAATCACCAGACACTGAACCCAGCGTGACCATGCTCCTCCGCTCAAATCATACCATTCACCCCATGATTCATTTGCCCAAGGAAATCTCACCCAAGAACAACATCTGAAAATTACACTGACCCAAAGCCTGTAGTATGCCTCATAACATATATAATCCCTGTTGCAATACTGCTACGACAGAAAAGATCTGTAGAAACTCATAATCACCTAACGAATCAAAAAATCATGGTGCTTCTCCTACTGTTAAGGACCACTAACTCATTCTGAACTGAATAACGATATTTGCTCTTTAATATATATTATGTAAATGTGATTACACTGATTTCAGGTCCAAAAATCTTGTCTCACCCAGTACAAGCTGCTCGACAATAATCCACCTCAAACATTGACCAAGGTCTCATATGATGCCACAATGCGCCAACAAGCTACAAACTCGAATGTGATACATACGGAAAACGAACTATGGAAAGAACTACTTAACCCACATAACTAATTAAACAACTGAAAAGATGTTATGAACCTTTCTCAGAAAATGAGAAACAAAATACACAAGAATAGATATTGGGGAACTGTACTCAACATCACACTGTTGCGACGTGCAACCCGATTCATACATGATACTGTTGCAGCATGCAACTCGATCCAACCATGATACTCGTGGTGGCGTGCCACCCGATCCAAACAACATACTCGTGGCGGCTTGCCACCTAATCCACACAAAATAATCTATAAGAAAATACCCACTGAGCCAGAATGCTCATACCTACGAAGTACCCAAATGTCGACCACAAGCACGCCAAGTGTATAATACTATCCCTGGTGAGACACATAGCGCCATACGCTACAAAAACTCAAGCACGACTAAGGTGCAATAAATGACCTACATCTCGAGAGCCATCCTACTTATATAACACCGTGAGCTACACGGGACCACAACATATTTGCGAATAATCAAGCCGTCTCACAACCCACATGACAGAATAAAGTATTACATGGAATAGATGACGAAGGAAATAACATCAAATGCTCGAAGACTCCTCCATCAGCAACGCTATGCTGAACGAACAGACCTGGTCTGATATAGAGCACATATTCATATTCAGACCCATCCACGGACCTCATGCTGATTCTGATCATACCGCACTGGGATAATAACCTTCCAAGGATCCACAACAACCCTATTCATGACACATAAGAGCATCCGTCCAATCTGGAGCAAACTTCTACAGTTCACAACCAAATGAATAGAGCGCCTTCCATGCCTAAACTCTCTCACATTAGCGATAGTACCGTAATCTCCATACTTGGTTTAAATATTTAATCAATCAAGTGACTACATGTCACACTTATACAATCTTCCCGTGGGATACACCCCACGACCTTCCGCACCAGGTAGCAAAGTTTGCACATCCATACCACCGGCCATACAATTCTGTAAAGCGAATCGAGAATCCGCAAATCAACACACAAAGCCTCTTACACAGGACATCGATATAGGGTGACGCTAAAGACAGTACCAACTTACTCTAAACATCTGAATTCTTTACCGCTCATCCAAGCTCGTGGCATTCTTTTCAACACTTAACCGCAACTTTGATCCTCAACTTCCAAATCCCATGTCGCCCTTTGCACCTAACATTCCAATAGGTGAGAGTACAAGAATTCCATCATAACTCCTGAACCACTAATAGAATAAACACTCCATCATATAGAAACCTTTCACTTAACACATTTCAGGAGAACCATCCCAACATGCGACTGAATTCCCATAACCGCAGAAAATACAATCCTCAAGTATGGTCTAAACCACCATAACTCTTCTAGGATCCATCTACTCATAACATGCCATTATAATCGAATACCTCCAGATAGATCAAATTATAGCGACCATCAAGCCTCACACAGGCCGCCACAAATCACCTGCATAACTTAACACGCTGAAGGAACTGATCATTACCACCACCATGCCGATTCAACCATTGCTAACCAAACCAACTTCTTCTAACTTACTCCGGACTTTCCTTAGAAATAATGATATCTCCATTCAAATATAACGAACTCAATCCACACTCGTTCTGAGTGACCCAATTCACGAGACCCCCTTGTCTCAAACCCATGAACCATCTTGACCCTCCTTGTGTGGACATTCACATCTTCAGCTAGTACACCCATTTTGATAATCCCTCTATGAATCCAAAGTTATTTTCTCCCATTCCTCCAATGCTATACCGCAGACCGATGATAATATAGAACACTCCAAGTCCCTTTCATAATTCACTGCAAAGGCTAGATACTTAACCATACCACAGACTCGAAACCCTTAGGCACCGCCACTTTAATGTTAACCCACTAGGACATTTGTTAAGAGTCACTCACTCTGACTTGGTCCCAAATATAATCAAATCCAAGGCTCTGCTAGCACATGAACACCCTCTCAAAGAAGCAACCGACTGGATTCCCTTACTTGTACATCACATCCTCATGAAGCATAAACTCCGGGTCTTCCCAAAACTTGAACATGAACCGATAAGGCAAAATATAGCACACACTCCTCAAATCCTTTGCTCGAATTACCACTATGTTTTATTTCCTTAGTAGTAATAACCCACCAATACACTAATAGCCAGAAAATCTCACAAGTAGACAACCACGCAATCCAATCGTAGATGGTGGGGCTCCCCCACTTAGCTTGAAGCCACTCTTACATAACCTTGGGACCTACTAAGATTCCTCCTGCCCCATTGACATCAACTGAAAGTCCAACAATACATTCCACACTCAAAGTCATGTTGCATCAAAATAAAATCCGTGGACCTAGTCCCTGTTCACCATGAATTTCCCAAAATGCGCTAAACTTTCCTCAAGGTGTGGCTATCCTACCACAAAACCCATATGCTACTCTGCCAATCTCCTACTTTGGTTAAACCCTCTCCATTAAGAAACTAATCGACTTCCGCTTTTCATACTCGACCTACTAGTAATTCAACCACCGTGAGACACCTCCCACCATGTCCTTCCTCATCCTTGGCTACCCAAATGCTGCCTCAAATCAAAATCCATCTTTGTAGCACCTGAACCAATAAATTGCTACCAACTCTAAACCTCCTAGAAGATCATCTTTCTCGAGCCATCAACATTAGAAACACCGATTTCATTTCGACACTGCGATCTCTGAAAATCGCTTCTCAGGCACCATTTCACAATGCCCCGCCCCAAAGGCGAATCGAAGAAGACCATAACACCGGCGAACTTTAATGCATTCCACAAAGACAACGAGACTATATCACAATTGATAATTCCACCACATCCAAAAATACCAAGTCTCGTCACTTCGTCAACCAAACCTGGACATCTTTAGTCTATTTTCCTTTCCTCCGCCGGGGTTAAATGCTGAACCTCTGAATCATGCACTAAGAAGAACCTCCTTTTAAGTCTTTCATTATGTCAGCACATAAACGAGCACCCCACCATTGCATCAATACTGTGAGATAAAAACTCATGAACATCATAGCAACCTGTGCATAGCGTCAAAACCATCAGAGATACAATTACTGAGTTGAAATGACAAAACATCCTTCAGCAAGAAGACGATAATAACTTGATCGAATGCATAGGGAGAAACATCCTGCCCCACGTCTGTAGTTCCAATACAACTCCTTGATGCTCAATTGACACGATCGCTCAACATCGTATAAGAATGAGTAGGAAGAAAATAAAGTCATAAGCCTCAAAGGAATCAAATCGCATGATGTGGAATCAAGAAGGGAAGTGCTCCTAACAGCCCTGTAGCCTCTCGAAGATAAGTACAAACGTCTGTGTACCGATCCACAAGACTCTACTAGACTTGCTCATGACTCGTGAGACCCAAGTGAACCTAATGCTCTGATACCAAGCTGTCAGGACCCAAAATCCACTAAAGGTCGTGATGACGCCTAACACCATCGTCAGGCAAGCCAATAGTGAATAATTAACTTAATTACGCATTTTAGTATTTTTGAAATCATAATTTTAATCAATTGAGAAGTAAGAAACAAAATTTATAGGATAAATGATAATGTTATCACAACTACAATAAGGAACAACCCATAAGCACCCCCAAAACCCGGTGTCACAAGTGTATGAGCATCAACTAGGAAATATAATAAAATACAACCTCTGTATAGAATACAAATAAGACATGAGAATATAAATAACTCTAATGGAGACTCTGTAGGCTGCAGATCATAACATGAAATGCAGCTCACGGTAAGTCCCCGCAATAGCCGCGCCTCTACGCCCAAAAGACCACCCGACATATATGTACCTGCACAAAACTGTGCAGCAAGTGTAGCATGAGTACATATATCAACGCGTATCCGGTAAATATCTAGCCTAAAACCTAGAGAAATAGTGACGAGGGGTCGAGATCGACACTTACTAGTGGTCCAATAAGACAGATACAGTAAGAAGTAAACAGATATGGGGCAGAGTAAACAAATGAAATAAACAAATGTAAATACGTGATACAATCCTCCTCTTTGAAATAGAATCAAGCTCTCAATTAGCAATTACCTCCTCAATCAGAGCATATATATATATAATGGACCTTACCAGATAGGTCGTCATAATTCAAATCAGGAAGACTCATAGATACACTAACTTTTTCTCAAATATTACGCACGACTCCTTGAGAGTATTTTGTAGAAATGCCGAGGCGTACGACCCCATCCCATTATAATCTGTGCACTGCCGAGGGTCGAACGACACAAACCATATATGCATCTATTATACTGTCGAGGCGAACGACTCGCTCCCATGATAGTGTGGTACATAATCCCACCGAGGCGAATAACCCGATCACATTACAATAAGAAGCTTAAACAGGTCCTTGACCCCACTCATGAATAAACATGTGAGTAATAATTTTAAGGAAAACCTTTCGATGAAAACACATAGCGCAGGATAAATCCGTAAGAGGAACACAATTATTCAGCGGCTAATCATGAAACTCGTCAAATCTCTACAATAGCAAGTCTATCAAGTAGTAATGTGAAGAAAAAGAATTTAATAGAAGAGAGATAACTCAAATAGTATAGTTATAGCATGGCGTGAACCTGAGTCTACCCGGAAAATAACATGATTGTATCTACGTACGGACTCTCATCACCTCGTGCGTACGTAGCCCTCTCAACAAGTAGGAAATACCAATTACAGCACCTAGGGGTAATTTCCCTCTCACAGAGTTAGACAGGATACTCACCTCGCTTTGCAACCAAATTATAGATTTCCAATAAACTTTTGCCTCGCAAATTGATGTTCGAAATCTTCAAATCTAGTCTCAAAAAATTCAATATACTCAACACGAATCGTACAAATTGATTCCATATGAAATTACTAATCTTCCGAATAAACTCGAAATTCATCTCAAAATTCAACAGTGGGAACCACGACACGAATCTCATAAAAACTCACAAAATCCAAACACCCATTCCGAGACGAGTCCAATCATACAAAAATTATCAAATTCCGACATAGGATTACCTTGCAAATCTTTATTTTATATTTTTGGAAGATTCTATAAAAATCTAATTTTTCTTCCATTATTTCACGGATTTGTGATGTAATTAAGTATGGAATCATGAAATATAATCAATATAGGACAAGGAACACTTACCCCAATGTTTTTCCTTTAAAATCTCTCAATGATCGCCCTTTCCCGAGCTCCAAATCGTTAAAAATGAAAAATGGGCACTTAAATATGCTGCCTAGTCATTTACCTTATGTGATCGCAGCCAAACACCCTCGATAGAGAAGAAAAAATTTTTTACATCTTTTTTTTACTCTATACGATCACGGCCATTCTCCCGCGATTGCGAAGAACAAATTTGTCCAACAACCTTCTCCAATTCTTCTGGATAGTCTCTAGTATAATGGTCATAAAGCTTAGTACAAAACTCTGATTTACAAATGGTTTAGTTTTGTGAAAACTAGACACCAAGATCTATAACTTTCATGTTTTGGTCATCTCCAAATTCTATACAGATTGCGAGATATAAGCTGCCAAAATCAGCCCTGTGCAACACAAATTTCTTCTTCGCGATTTTCATACATCTTCCCGGACAGCCTGTAATGTACCAACCATAAATTTTTCTACACAACTGAAAATGCGAAATGGTTTTATTTTCCTAAAGCTATACACAAAGATCTACGACTTTTAGTTTTGGATCATCTTCCAATTCCTTATAAATTGTGAGATATAAGCTTCCAAAGTCGGGTTAGTGAAGCAAAAAGTTTCCTCTACGTGATCGCGAAAGCTCTTCCGCGATCGCAAATCACTAGCCAATTTCTCCCATTTTACTCGTCGCGATCACGGCCATTTACCCCAATTGCATAGCACACTGCTGTAGCTAAAAAATCAGCAGCTAAAAATGGCCTAGAAATGATCTGAAACCACCCCGAAACTCACCTGAGCCCCTCGGGACCCCGTCCGAACATACCAACAAGTCTCAAAACATAACACACACTTAGTCAAGGCCTCAAATCACATCAAACAATGCTAAAAACATGAATCACACCTCAATTCAAGCATAATAATAAAAAAAAAATTTAACTTCTATTTTCGATACCGAAACCTATCAAATAGATTTCGATTGACCTCAAATTTTCGTAATTGACATTACATACCTACTCCCACTTCCGGAATCAAAATGCGACCCCGATATCAAAAAGTACACTCCCGGTCAAACTTCAAAAAACCTTCAACTTCCAACTTTGACCAAATGACCCCGAAATGACCTATGGACCTCCAAATCCACATCCTGACGCGCTCCTAAGACCAGATTCACCATACGAAGCTATTTCCAGGCTTGGAATCCCAAACAGGCAAGGATAACATTAAAATACACTTCAACCCAAATCCATGAAATTCTTCCAAAATGCCAACTTTCCACAATAAGCGTCGTAATGCTCCCGGGTCATCCGAAACCCGATCCGTGCATACTCCCAAGTCCACAATTATCATACGAATCTATTGGAACCTTCAAATTTTTATTTCGAGGTCGTATACTCAAAAGTCAAACCTTAGTCAACTCTTCCAACTTAAAGCTTCCGAAATAAAAAATTTTCTATCTGAATCAACTCTGAACTTTTCAAAATTCAATTTCGACCACACGTACAAGTCATATTATCTAAAGTGAAGCTACTCAAGATCTCAAACTGCTGAATGACACACTAGAGCTCAGAACGACCGGTCTGATCGTTACAGTATTTGATGTTATTTTTACTTTGTAGAATTACTTGAGCTGCATTCATTTGACTCTCCTAGAATTTTTCTTAGTTTTAGAAATATGGATTCACTTTAAGTCAGTTTTAAGGTGCAATCAAGCTGATTCTTTGAGGAATTGAAGGCTAGTGTTGGGATATTCACTCAATTTCGTTGGAGAAGTGAGAAATTGAGAAAGTTTGGCAGAGATTTGGGAGATTCACCTAGGGTTTGCAACTCGTTCCCTAACCCGTAAATTCAAACAAAGAATAAGTTTTCCATTGAAGATCGACCTTTGATTCACTGATTTCAAGCTGATTTAAGACTTGACGATGACAGAACAACTTTGAAAATGGAGAAGGACAACGGAGGAAAATTCACGGATATACATCTCATGCATCCTCTATACTTCCACCCTTCCAATAGTCCATGTAGTGTTCTAATCCCTAAACAAGTAACGGGAGTAGAAAACTATACAACTTGGAGCAATTCCATGCGTGTCGCTTTGTTAGCCAAAAATAATCTAGGGTTCATAGATGGAAAATATCGGAAAGAACAATACAAGGGTGACTTAGAACGTGAATGGGAGAGATATAATGCTTTTGTGTTATCCTGGATCACTAATTCAGTGTCTAAAGAACTAGGAAATGTATTAATGTACTCAATCAATGTCTATAGTGTTTGGAAAAACCTAAAAGAGAGATTTGAAAAGATTAATCTCACTAGGGTTTATCAATTGCTCAGAGAAATTTGTACTACTATCTAGGGGAGTTTATTGGTGTCGGAGTATTACTCAAAATTGAAATGTGCTTGGGATGAGTATTGGTCAATGGTACCACTACCATGTTACTGCACAAGCATAATGAATATGCAGAACATATGGAGAAACAAAGACTGGTGTAATTTCTCATGGGTTTTAATGAAACATATGCACAGGCAAGGAGTCAAGTATTGTTTACTATCCCTTTTCGCACTCACAATCAGGCATACAATATGATTATGCAGGATGAAAGCCAAATAGTACAGTAAAATATGATATCACTGGTAGCTCCAGCCTTACAACAACTTGATTGGAATGATCCTACATTCTTGGCTTCCATTCAGAGTAACAGATTCAGAAAGAGCAATGGAAACAGTGTATTACAGTGTTATTACTGTCATATGAAGGGTCATAAGAAAGAGAATTGCTATAAGCAGGGTATCCACCCAACCACAAATTCAAGAAAAGAAGAACCTTTGACAAGGGAAATTCAAGAGGAAATATGGGACATACAACCAACAATGTGAGTTTTGTTGAGGAATCTAAAGAAACCAACTCGATATGCAGCTCTTCAGGGCCCAGTAGTATGCCATTATTCACTCCAGATTAAAATCATCAACTGCTAAAATTGATTGACAAAGAGCCAATAGTATCAGATGCAAGGGTTTAGTCAATTTGCATTATTATGAATTTCTGAATAATGAAAAGTCACTTCTTGAATCACCGAATATTCCTATTTTCCATTATACCAACCAAATCCATTCGAAAGGTTAGAAATCAACAAAAGAAAAAGTAAGTGGACCTGACCTATTGAATCATGACTATATCCGCTATTCTGATATTAAAATTCGATAGAGATGAAATTGGAGCAGTTGATTTTTTTTTATTTCATTTTTTTGTTTTGGACTCCACAAGAATTTGTCGATATTTCCGATTAAATCTTCTTGTTACTAGATTTTCTATAGGAAAAATTATAGGAATAAATTGTTATTCCTTTCCTCTACAGAGAAACCTTTCTTCCAAGTCACACCATAAGAGCCATTTATTATCTTTCTTTGATTCCAGATCAAAGATTAATTTCATCATTAATTTCTATCTAGATTATAAACATAGCAGGTATAGCTGACTTCCTTAATGCATGTTTCTTTGTAGGCTCTGAGACTAACTCTTTGGTAATAGATATTGAAGCCTTGAATCATATGGTTTCTAGCTTGGACCGTTTAACTGAATCCAACTCTGTTGCTTGTAACTCTAGTAAAGTACATCTACCAAATGGTAACACTACCTCAATTACACATACAGGATCATTAACCCTTCCTAATGATCTAGAATTATATAATGTTCTCTATATTCCTAACTTCAAATACAACCTATTATCTGTTTCAAAATTAACTAAAGAACTGAAATGTTGTTCATTATTCTTTCCTGAATTCTACATTTTTTGGGACCTCTATAGTGGCAGGGTGAGGGGGATTAGTAAGGATAAGGATGAACTCTACACACTTCAACCTGCCTAGATACCATCACCTGTCCAAGTACCTGAAACATCTTCAACTCATGTCCTTAACTCCTTTATACCCTCGACAATTCCAGTCTCTACAAATCCAGTCCAGAGTCCTCTAGTGTCTGTAATTCTTGTATACATTCTTCCATTTGGCACCAAATATTTGGTCATGCTCCAGTAGCAGTATTACAAAAGATTCATTCACTGAAGAGTCACTTGTTGAATAAAGACACTCTGAATTGTACTTTTTGTCCTTTAGCAAGGCAACCTAGATTTCCTTTTCCTATTAGTATAAAGAAGAGTGCACATTCTTTTGAACTTGCACACATGGATGTATGGGGTCCATATAGAATATGTACTTACAATAGATACAAGTATTTTCTTACCATTGTAGATGATTACTCTAGAATGACTTGGATATACTTGACGGGAATGAAAAGTAATGTCTTCTGCCACAAAAATCAGTTTTCTCACTCTTTTCAAAAATCAGTTTTCTGCCACAATTAAGATCATACGATCAGATAATGGTCTTGAATTATTCAATTCTCAGTGTTCAACCCTTTTTTCTTCCATTGGAATTTTATATCTTGTGTTCATACTCCACAGCAAAATGGAGTGGTAGAAAGAAAACACAGACACTTACTTGAAATGGATATAGCTATTAGATTTCAGGCTCATGTACCATTAAATTTATGGGGGGAATGTGTTCTCACTGCAACCTTTCTTATAAATATATTACCATCCTCGTCCTATCTGGGAAGTCCCCATATGAGGTATTCCATGGACATCCTCCTACAATTGATATCATTATAGTCTTTCGATGTCTTTGTTATGAAACTACCTTAAACAATACAAACAAATTTTCTCAAAGAGCCATGCCTGCTATCTTTATGGGTTATTCATCTTCTCAAAAGGGTTACAAGCTATACAATATCTCCACTGGAACATTCTTTGTTAGTATGGATGTTTCCATTAGGGAGACTGTATTTCCTTTTAAATATCCTAAATCCACTTTTCTACATACTCTATCTTCAGGTTCAACACCAACATTTCCTACCAGTATTCCAGCTTCTACTTGTGATAATTCCCTTCCAACCTTTTCACCTTCAATTCCTGCACCTGCACCTGATCCTCCTTCACCTTCTTGTCATATTATCTTATCTCAATCTCTGTCATCTCCATCTACTTCTTTTCCTGATTCATCTCCAGTTCACTAATCTCCTGTCCTGTTTACTCCTCCTACAACTCTCTCATCAACACCACAACACCAAAATCTTCCTCCTCTTCCTACAGCCCCCTTGAGAAAATCTAGTAGACCATTCAAACCTTCTTTATGGCTTATAGATTTTTTTCATCAAGTCAAACCTTCATCCTCCACGCCTTACTCCATTAGTGATTCTATTAACTACTCTTCTTTATATTCTTCTTAACAAACTTGTCTGTCTTCCTACTTCTTAGTAATTGAACCAACATCTTTTAACCAAGCTGTCACTAACAGTAATTGGGTGGAAGCTATAAGACTTGAAATTCAGGCTCTCACAGATAACAATACCTGGGAGATAGTGGCTTTACCTACAGGGGAAACTCCCATTGGTTGTAAATGGGTTTACAAAGTTAAATACAAGGCTGATGGTCTGTAGAGAGGTACAAAGCCAAGCTTGTGGCAAAGAGGGGAGACTAGATTGTGTAGACTAATCAATTCCCCGTATGGTTTAAAACAGGACAATAGGAAATGGAACCTGAAATTGACTTCAGCCCTTGTAGATTCTAGTTTTAGCCAAAGTAAACTGGACTATTCTTTGTTTACCAAAATGAGTGGTAGGGATATAGTAATCATAATGATGTATGTAGATGATCTCTTAATTACAGGGAGTGACAGTGGCTTAATACAAGATGCTAATAAGATACTAAATTGTAACTTCAAGAAGAAAGACTTGGGGGAACTCAAATTCTTTCTTAGTATTTAGTTTGAAAAATCACACAGAGCTATTCTCATGAATTAGAGGAAGTATGCTTTAGGGATTATCTCAGAATGTGGCCTAGGGGGAGGAAAACCAGTTACATTCCCATTGGATAAAAATGTGAAGCTAACAAGTGTGGAATACGGAAAATTGTTTAGGATTCAAGAGGAAGACCCTAAACTTGAGGACAAAAGGATATATCAGAGATTAAATGGAAGACTTCTATATCTGGCAATCACAAGACCAGATATTTCTTTTGCAGTTCAGATGCTAAGACAGTTCATAAATTCACCAAAGCAATCTTATTATGATGCAGCCCTAAGAGTAGTAAGATATGTGAAAGACTGTCCAGTGCAAGGTCTACTAATGAGTAGCAAATAGAGTGGAAAAGTCACTGCATTTTGTGATGCTGATTGAGAATCATATCCTATGACCAGAAAATCAGTAACAGGCTATTGCATAAAACTTGGAGATTCAATGATCTCATGGAAATCCAAGAAGCAGATTACAATTTCAAGAAGTTTAGCAGAGGCAGAATACAAGAGTATGGCCAAAATTGTAGCTGAGATAGATGGGTTGCTTGAAGAATTGGGTGTGGAAGTTGATTTGCCCATGGAGTTGTATTGTGACAACAAAGCAACACTGCATATTGCATCCAATCCTATGTATCATGAAATCACCAAGCATATAAAAATTGACTGTCTTATTAGAGAAAATATTCATATAGGGATGATAAAGACATCACATGTTCCTAGCAAGGATCAGATAACAGACATATTGACCAAGGCACTTGAGAAGCACCTGCACAGTGAAATGGTTTGTAAGTTGGGTATGATAAAAATTTTCATTACTCAACTTGAGGGGGAGTGTTGAAGTCAACATGTGCAGTACATAATTTTACAATAGCAGTGTTAGCCGTACATAACTAGTTAGAATTAGTTTAGTATTTAATAAATGGTTATATGTATTGTTAGAGTTAGTTAGTAAGGTGATATATATACATGTAGTCCGCGTAAAGTAAGTTGGAATAACAGAGCCCAAATTTCCAGAACTCTTTTCCCTCTCTCTCTTCTTTCTCCGTCTTAGCTCGAAGAACAACTCCCCTTTCCCTTTCATTAATAATAATAATAATAATAATAATAATAATAATAATAATAATAATAATAATAATAATAATAATAATAATAATGATAATAATAATTTATCCAAGCATAAATCTGTAAAGTTTTTATTCAGTCATTTTTGGTTAGTATAATTTCTTCTCATACAATTTGGTGGATTTGCACTTAAAACTTGTTGAACGTCCCAGCCATGTGGAGCATAACTCGGATGCACCAATGATATTTTTTCCTTTTTTTTCCTGTGTAGCACTTACTTTTATGCAGTATTACTGCTAGCTTAGCTAAAAGATTATGTTTATATTGTTGGTTCCATAATTTTGTTGTGATGCTTTTGTTGATACTTCTACCTTCGCATTGAAGGATCACTTTCTTACTTGATAAGAAAAATATTTGCTATCTGTATCTTTTAACCTATGCTAGCTCTTGGCGTTTGAGGTAGAGTGAAAGAGTAACACTACTTGATTTCATAAGTTTCTTTTATCAAGCTTCAAAATATTGCAATGTTTCGTACTTGCAATCTTTCATAGTTTCCTGAAGGATTTGTATAAGTAATTTTATCGTATAGTTGTCTAATTTAATTCAAACAGTCGACGTATATTTTTCCGGGTAGGTTCATGGTAGCTAGGAAGAATAATATTTCATGTTTGAGATCATGAAATTCAGGAAAAATCATAGAGAAATTTAAGCACGCGAAAAGAAGTGCACTAAAAATATGAACAATCTACTCTCAGTGCCTTTCACTCGGAAGGCATACTATCAACTATATATGTATATCAAATAGTATCCTTGACATATGACAAGAGTAGCATAGCTCACTACAAAATCATTTTTTTTAAACTTAGATTGACATATTTAATGCTCTTTTATTTTTTGTTGTTGGACTGGTGAAGACATGTTTTGTGCATTACTGATAAAATATTGTAGATTTTATGCAGTTTCTCCTCCAACGGAATATGATAGGACGACTTGCTATAAGCTTCATACCTCAATTCTCCTTCTCTGTCACTGGATGGAAACTTGCATGGAAACGTAATAATCACTCAAAGTCATTGGTTTTGTTTGGACAACATTATACCACTGACACAAGAAAACCTATAGGGAAGAGGTTACTTTTCTTTCAATTGATGTTACCTTTCCTCCGGTAACTCTTAAGAGATTAGCCATCTATTTTTTGCACTGTTACATAGCTACTAAACTAGGCAAATGTCTTATTTTTGTTTGAAGATCTTGGCTGGTGATCTAAGAGCTGACTACTAGAACTGTGTGAGAAGGAAAATGGGGAACATACGACCATCTTGGACACTGTTATGCTGTGGACAATTCGGAAGAAAAGGAATAATAGATTTCCAGAATATATTGGATCTACAATATAAGCACAAGAATACAATTGTCTGCACCTGTTAGCTTTATGGACTTTGTATGCGGTCAAAACGGGCTTGCTTATTGCATGAGTAATCGAGACTGAAACGTGACAGGTCAAGGTTCGGCCTCGTGTTATATCGAGCCATGGTGTGAAATTAGATTTTTGAGTTCGTAATCTAGAGACCTAACAAGGTCGAGATCAGCTAAGATCGGTACCAAGTAAAATAGAGATCGAGCAAGAGCGATGGGCGTTTAACTAGTCAAGTAACGGAAAGACGGAACATCCGTAATCGAGAAAGGATCAACGGAAAAAATCTCGGTACATATCAAGATGAGGCCGATTAATTAGCCAATCATGAGATTTCTTACTATAATAGAGTTGTAACAAAAGTAGGACTCCCCTACTATATAAAGGGGGTCTGATCATTTGTAAAGGACATCAGATTTACGCAATACAAAGCAATACACTGTCTTCTTTTGGATTTCAATAATCTATTATTCTGTTCATATTTCAGTAGAATCTTCACTTGGTTCGAGGGTGACCTAACTCGAGGGCCAAAGCTATACAATTCCTTTGGTTTGCATTTATTTCTCTTTACAGTCTATTTTAATATCAATTTATATATTTTCTCAATTTGTGCCAAATAAAATCACGTGTTTTTTAAACCATGTATAAATTCAATTGTTATCCATTTTTAGGGTAAATAGTTTGGCGCCCACCGTGGGGCTAAGGATAATAGTGATTGCCTGGCACTAACCTTCGTAACACACACTATTTTACACTTGTTCTTGTGAGTATCTTTGATTCCAAGATCAACATTTCAAATTTTCAAGCAGCACCATCCACATGGACAATGACCTCGGTCATCAGGACAAAAATGACAACATAGCCACCCCAGGGAATGAAGTACCTCCAGTTGACCTTGATGGAGTTCCGTCTATAGACCCAATTGACGTCAACTCCCGTGTTACCAGTAATGCAAATTTGGATGTCGATCCCGAATATAGTATCTGCAGTGATGTTCGATCGGTAGGTTAGAGCACACTGGGTGGCGAAGAAGGCGGAATCAGCCTTCGGGTGATATTCGAGATACTGCAGGCTCAACAAGCTGCAATAGCACAACTCCAAAATAAGAACCATGCACCAAGTAGGATCGAGCCCGAGCTGGCCCAAGAAGTTGTTCGTAGGGATGAATAAGTGTCAAGGAGATCGAACATAAATGAATCAGGGACCGATCCTGCAATCATAAAGATGCTCGAGGAACTAATAAAACGAGTTGAATCGGGAGAAAAGAAGATTGAAGCAAATGACAAGAAGGTGGAAACCTATAATTCCAGGGTTGATCAAATCCCGGGGGCACCACCGATATTGAAGAGTTTGGATTCAAAGAAGTTCGTGCAAAAGCCCTTCCCCTCGAGCGAGGCTCCCAAACCAATTACCAAGAAGTTCCGCATGCCAGAAATTCCCAAGTATAATGGAACTATCGACCCCAACGAGCATGTCACTTCTTACATATGTGCAATTAAGAGGAATGATCTGGAGGACAACGATATCGAGTCCGTATTATTGAATAAATTCGGGGAGACCCTGTCAAAGGGAGCGATGATATGGTATCATAATTTACCATCCAACTCTATTGATTATTTTTCCATGCTTGCAGGTTATTTTGTTAAAGAACACGCCGGATCCATAAAGTTCGAGACTAGGATGTTGGACCTCTTCAAGTTAAAGTAGAAAGATAACGAGATGCTTAGAGAGTTCGAGTCTTGGTTCCAGATGGAACGGATGGATCTACCACCGGTTGCTGATGATTGGGCCGTTCAAGCCTTCATTCAAGGACTAAATGTACGAATCTCAGTGGCTTCACAACAGTTGAAGCAGAACTTGATTGAATACCCAACTGTTACATGAGCCAATGTGCATAATCGGTACCAATCAAAGATTAGAGTCGAAGATGACTAACTGGGGACTCCTTCCAGATCCGTTTACCCTATCAAGCACGTCAACAGAGTCAAAAGGGACATCGACCGAGAGCCACGGTCGAACAGGGATTCTTACCAGCCATATAATGGAGATCGTAGAGGCAACGGACCTGGGCGCAACCCTATTTGAGGAGAAAGGAGAAATGATTGAGGCTAGAGCTCTCGAGGGCTCATGAGCAAGAATGGTTTCGACAGGAATGCCGGGCCCAAAGAAGCACCATGATTGTCAAAATATAGCTTCAACGTTGATGCATCCGCCATTGTATCGTCTATCGGACGCATCAAGGATACTAAATGGCCTCGACCATTGCAGACCGATCCAACCCAGAGAAATCCCACAAATTGTGCAAGTATCATGGCACCTTTGGCCATAGAACAGAAGATTACAGGCAGCTGAAGGAAGAAGTAGCCCGGTTATTCAACGACGGGCACCTTCGAGAATTCTTAAGTGATCGAGCCAAGAATCACTTCAGAAACAGAGATTCCAGAAGGGAGAACAAGCAAGAAGAACCGCAACACATCATTCACATGATAGTTGGAGGGGTCTATATTCCCAAGAACAAGTATTAAAATACACCAAGGTATCGATCAAAAGGAAGAAACAAACTCGGTATTACGTACCAAAAGGAACCTTGTCTTTTAACGATGAGGATGTAGTAGGGATCATGCAACCCCATAACGACATACTGGTAATATCTGTACTTACGAATAAGACTCAAGTTAAATGTGTTTTAAATGATGTAGGTAGCTCGGCCAAAATCATTCGATCGAGGGTTGTAGAACAACTCGGCCTGTAGGATCAGGTTGTGCCCGCGGCCCGAGTAGTGAACAACTTCAACATGGCATGCGAAATCACCAAAGGAGAGATAACTTTGCTAGTGAACATGGCCAGGACCATCCAAGAGACGAAGTTCCATGTGATCGAGGGAGATATAAGGTATAATGCCCTATTTGAGAGGCCAGGGATCCATAACATGAGGGTAGTGCCCTCGACCCTTCACTAGGTTCTAAAATTCCCGACACCAGAGGGAGTCAAGACAGTCTATGGGGAGAAACCCGCCGCCAAAGAAATGTTTTCCATCGGTGAAGTAATTCCTATATCGACAATCTCATCGACGAATGTGTCAAATTCGAAGGGAAAATAGGAGGCCAAATAGCAACCACAGACGCCGGCCTCGACCCGACCAGAAAAGCGGGGGACTAACGAAGATGATGATTATGGGGTCCCTCGATCCTTCATAGTCCCCGATGATTCCACCACTAAGGCAACAATCAAAGAGCTGGAACAAGTCATACTGATCGCACATTAGCCCGAATGAAAGGTATACCTGGGCATGGGGTTAACTCTTGAGCTCAGGAAAAAACATAATCAATTCCTTAAAACTAACATGGATTGATTTGCTTGGTTCCATCTCGACATGACAAGGATCCCACCGAAAATAGCCACTCATAAATGAAGAACGAACCCGAAGTTCCATCCGGTGAAGAAAAAAAGAAGACCCAGTCTGAGGCCAAACATGCTTTCATCAAAGACGAGGTCACCAAACTTATCAAAACAGGGTCCATCCGGGAAGTAAAATATCCCAAATGGTTAGCAAACGTACTAGTAGTCCCTAAGAAGGGAAACAAACTTAGAATGTGTGTGGATTACAAAGATCTAAATAAAACATGCCCCAATGATTATTTTATTTTGCCTAATATCGATAGCATGATCGATGCCACGTCCGGCTATGAGATCCTCAGTTTTCTCGATGCCTATTCTGGGTACAACCAAATACAGATGAACCTGGATGATCAAGAAAAGACATCGTTCATCACTAAGTATGGTACCTACTGCTATAATGTAATGCCATTTGGGTTGAAAAATGCTGGTGCCACTTATCAACACCTAGTAAACCGGACGTTCGAAGAACAAATAAGGAAATCTATGGAAGTTTATATTGATGATATTCTAGTTAAGTCCCTGCGAGCAGAGGACCATTTGAAACATTTGTAGGAAACGTTCAGTGTACTGAAGAAATACAACATGAAACTGAACCTAGAAAAATGCGCATTCGGGGCCGGGTCTAGGAAATTTCTTGGTTTCATGGTATCCAATCGAGGAATTGAGATCCACCCTGACAAGATCAAAGATATCAATGACATCACGATAGTAGACAAAATAAAGGCTGTGGAGAGGTTAACCGGGCGCATAGCCGCCCTGGGGTGATTCATCTCGAGGTCCTCCAATAAGAGTCATCGATTCTTCTCATTGATGAAGTAGGAGAATAACTTCACATGGACTCTGAAATGCTAGTAGTCCTTAGAGGATCTTAAACGGTACTTATCGAGCCCGCCGCTTCTTCACACACCGAGGGAAGACCAACAACTTTACTTGTATCTGGTAGTATCGGAGATAGCGGTAAGTGGAGTCTTGGTCAGAGAAGAACGAGGTACGCAATTCCCTATCTATTATGTTAGTCAGACCTTAGGTGAGGCTGAAACTACATATCCCCACCTAGAAATATTGGCGCTCACTTTGATAAGTGCCTCTAGGAAACTAAAACCATACTTTCAATGTCACCCCATATGTGTTGTAACAACATCCACTTCAAAATATTTTGCATAAACCCGAGATTTTGGGACGGTTGGCCAAATGGGCCGTAGAAATCAACAGGTATGATATTGAATATCGACCCTGAACAACCATTAAGTATCAAATCTTGGCAGAATTCGTGGCTGACTTCACGCTGACCCTAGTACCCGAGGTTTAAAGAGAACTGTAGGTAAGCTCGGGTACGTCCTCGAGAGTCTAGACCCTCTTCACGGATAGTGCTTCTAATGCAAAAGGGTCGGGGACTCGGCATCGTGCTAAAATTACCCACAGGTAACGTGGTTAAACAATCTATTAGAACTGTAAAATTGATTAACAATGAGGCCGGATATGAGTCCATGATTGCTGGTCTCGAACTAGCCAAAGGCTTGGGAGCGGAGGTGATCGAAGCCAAGTGCAACCCGGTCCTCGTGGTGAATTAGGTTATCGGAACCTTTGAAGTTCTAGAAGAACGAATGTAAAGATACCTGGATTAGTTACGAGTTACTTTACACAGATTTAAGGAGTGGGCTTTACAACATGTGCCTCGAGATCAGAATAATGAGGCTGATGCCCTCGTAAACTTAGGGTCATCAGTCAAGGACAATAAGCTCAATTCGGGGGCCGTTGTGCAGCTTATGAGGTCAGTGGTCGAAGAAGGCCACACCGAGATAAACTCTACAAGTTTGACCCGCGATTGGAGAAATAAACACATAGAGTATTTGAAGAACGAGAAGCTTCTCTCAAACCCAAAAGAATCGAGAGCCCTCTGCACGAAGGCATCACGATTCACCTTTAGCGATATGTTTGGGACCGGGAGACACTGATTATGTTCTGAGGGATGTTCACGAGGGCACTTGCAGAAATCAATCCGGTGCCGAATCACTGGTCCAAAAGGTAGTCAGAGCCGGATATTACTGGATAAAAAGATGCGAAAGGCAATAAATGCAGGGGTTGTTCGAACCCTCGAACACAACCTTATTGTTTCATGCTAAGGCATTTAAATCTTTGTGATTACAAATAACAAAGAAAATGAAAAATTTAAGAGACGAAAGGGAAAAGAAATCTTTATATTTATATAGAATGATTTTTTACAAAGGCCAAATCGGCCTAGTCAAAAAATTTGCAACGGCCAAAACGGCCCAGAAAAAATGCAAAAAGAAGAACAAAAATAATACAAAGTCCTAAGTGGATTGGTCTTCATCGGAGGTTGCCTCTCCATCCTCGGGATATTCCCCATCTTCGAATCCACTTAAGCTATTGGAGTCTTCCTTAGGGAAGTCCTGCTTCCTGGCCCAGGTTTCCTCCACTTTCGCACTTTCTATCTCGGCCATAATATCGAATCCATGTGCATGAGCTTACTCGAGGGCTTCCCTCCGAACTTGCCATTTTTCATGATATAACATGCTCTTGGACTGGATGGCCTCGACGTCGACATTAAATTGGGCCACTTTATCATCAGCTTTGATGCTGGCCACGGCCGCCTAAAATCTGGCCACTTCAAGTTCGTTTGCCAAGCTTTCCTTATCAGAAACGACCAAATCCAATTGAGACTGAAGCTCCTTGATCTTCTCAACCTACATAGAGGCCTTCTCTTTTGAATCTTGGAGATGAGTCTCGGACGACTCCAATTGTGCTTGGACGATCTCAATTTTCGAGGCTAAGATGTCCATATTCTTCTTGAATTTCAGCCTCGGAGTGTATCACATCCACCTATTTTTGGAGTCGTTTGATCTGCTCGAGCCTTTGCCGGACCTGGAGAATCGGATTGTTAGTCATTATCTCCAACTCATCTTCATTAGCGTGAATTACTCGAAATACCTGCTCGGCCATATTGGTTTTCTCATCCCAAGCCACAACTAAATCAGCTTGAAGCTTCTCACTAAGAATCCTGTAGGTGTCACATTTCTCAGTGAGGTCCCGAATCTCAGCCTCGTGCTCCTCTTGAATTCCGAGGAAAGCCTTGTGATGCAACACCGAAGCCTGCAAGCAAGGAAGAAGAGGTTAGAATAACTTATAATTCTATGTTTAAAAGAAATAAGGGAGAGACTCTTGAAGTTTCCTGATTCAGAGCGTGTTGAGCCTCGTTAAACAGTAAAGAGGCCCTCACAAAATTCATCATGACTTGGTCCTCCTCGATCACCAAGCCTCTCATATATCAAGAAATTCCTATGGGGGGAGAGAAGACCCGAGCGTCCTCCGGGACAGTAAGTACTATGTTCCGCCGCACTTGGGGCTGGGAATCGGTCCACTAGTCTCGGGCTCGATGTAGATCCAGTAGTGCTCAATGTCGGTACCTTCATTAGCACTGGTAAATCGTCGAACCCGGTGATATCCTCCAATGTAAAAGAATCAATCGCGTCCAAGAAGCCGTTAATATCACTCGCCCCCTGAAGACCCTCGTAAGAGAGGCTTTCCAACATGTTGGCCTTATGGATCATAGCACCCGAAACCTGACGGGATCTCGAAATGTCAATCACTCCGAGCTCATTCCTCGGGACCTCTTCCGTTACTCGGGAAGCCTCATCCTTATTATTTCTCTTGACCGTCTTGGCTGGGGACGGAGTGGCCTCTACTCTTTCTGGTTCAGGAACTTCAGCCAAAGCTCCCCCATGAACCTCCTCCGGTTCGAAAGACTTTTGTGTTGAAGCACTAGCCCTCACACGGGCCACCAAATTGGTACTATTCATCTTTGGACTCATCCCTTAATTGGCGGATTGAGTCCGAGGACATGACACCGGTGTTCGCCTTGGGCTTGCGAGGATTCCTCGTCGGTTTTTTCTTTTTCGAGCCCCGGGAACTCGGGGCTCTTTTTCTATTTTTCTCCTTGCCCTGCTTTGGAGATGGTGGTTGGAGAAGGACTTCTTCATCATCATAAGGAGATCTCATAACATCATCTATTCCGCGACCTACAAAAAAAAAGAAAAGTTACTTCGAGAAGAGGCCAGAACGATAACTATTCCGAGACAGAAACGTACCATGATTACGGGTTTCCCATCGACCCTTCGTAACTCCATCCAGGCACACTCGGAGTAGGGCCTCTATGACACCAGGCCCTCGACCCATTGCTATAGTTTCGAAATTGGGTCCAGCATCTAGGCCACAACTGCAACATCAAAACGTAGATGAGGAAAAGAGATATGAAGTAAAATAGCAAATTGGACATTCAAAGTAAAGCGTTACTTATGCTTCATGTTCAACTTCTCAGGGAACGACTTGTCTTCAGTAGGGATAAGGTCCGAAGTACTTATTCGGACAAGTCGGCCCATCAGACCTCGATCCTGAGACTCATCTATGCTGGAGAACGGGGCCTTACTGACCCGGCAGGCAAGTTTGATCAGTCCTCCTCGGTAGAGCCGGGGACTGTAAAGACACATAAGGTGATCGAGGGTGAAAGGGCATCCCTTGATTTTTCTTGTGAAGAATCAGAGGAGAATTACTATTCTCCAGAAGAAAGGATGGATTTGGCCGAGGGTGACGTCATATATCTTGCAAAAGGCTACGATGATGGGGTCTAAGAGACCCAACGTGAAGGGGTAAGTGTAAGCACTTAGATACCCCTCCACATGCGTGGTGATCGATTCCTCAGGATAAGGAACTACTACATCCTTATTATCCCAGTTACACTCCTCTTTAACTATTTTGAGGATGTCTTTAGTGATGGTGCATATATACCTCAAGACCGGTTCACATCGCCTTGCACCGAGGAGGTATTTTCGATTTTAAAGTCCGTGACAGTTGGGCACCCTGCCGGAACGGATTTTTTCAGGGTGAGGCTCCACCGCAGCCTCATCACCGGTAGGACGTGATGAGGAAGCAGCCTTCTTTTGCGGCACTATTTTGAAAGTTTTAGCCATTAATGAAAAAGATAAAAGGGAATTGGGATGATATGCGGTTGATTAAAGTTCAAGAAATTTGGGAATGAAAATTATTAAGGAAAGGGATTTTTTGAAGGAAAGGCAAGAGCAGGAAGGGCGTTGAGTGTAAAAGTTTGAACGAGAAAGGGCTAGGGTTCATATAGGTTGCAGGCGATGATTCAGAACCCTTAGTGGCCGACCAGCCACTGACATGAATTTAATGCCTTTCTAACTGGACCGACGGGACGTTTCATCGCTTGCGTCATGATCAGGCTCGTCATTGACGTCATCACTCATTGAAGCGGAGTTCAGAAATTCATATCATTTCTCGTCACCTTCTTCCCGAGAAACGAGGGTACTATCTATTTAGGTCAAAATGGGCTTGCCCTTCGTATGGCTAATCGAGGTTGGAACGTGATAGGTCAAGGTTTGGCCTCATGTTATATCGAGTCATGGTGCAAAATTAGATTGATGAGTTCGTAACATAGAGACCGATCAAGGTCGAGATCGGCTAAGATCGAGGCAAAGCAAAATAAAGATCGAGCAAGACCGATGGGAGTTTATCTAGTTAAGTAGCAGAAAGCCAGATTATCGGTAAACGAGCAAGGATCACGGCAGATATCTCGGCACATATCAAGATGAAGGAGATTAATTAGCCAATCATGGGATTTCTTACTGTATTTTGACTTGTAACAAAAGTAGGACTCCCCTACTATATAAAGGGGGTCTGATCATTTGTAAAGGACATCAGATTTACATAATACAAAGAAATACATTGCATTCTTTTAGCTTTCAATATTTTGTTATTCTATTCAAATTTCAGTAGAATCTTCACTTGGTTCGAGCGGGACCTAACTCGAGGGCCAAAGCTATACAATTCATTTGGTTTGCATTTATTTCTCTTTAAATTCAATTTCAATATCAATTTCTATATTTTCTCAGTTTGTACCAAGTAAAATCATGTGTCCTTAAACCACGTATAGATTCAATTGTTATTTGTTTTTAAGGTAAACAGACTTAATGTATATGATGCATACAACTTAGACGCTCTTTTTGGTTTGTTCATAACATTCAAGAACTGTGTATGAACCCATGGTGGTTCTGCTAGCTTTTGTATCTTTTGAACTTCAAAGGATATACTCATATCAACACCTACTTGGTGCTAATAAAGTTTACTTATCTAAAGAAAGGACTATGAAATATGCTATTGTAGTGTTGGGCCCGTGCAGTGCACGGGCAATGAGTAACTAGTCCACTATAAACAACGTAATCCTTACAATAGACAAATGTTTGATTCAAAATTTTAATCTAGGTTTAAACAATTAAATTTTCTAGTAAAATAGAGTTAATTTTAGTCAATATTAATAATCCAAAAGATGTGCTAACCGATTTTGTGTGTCAAGATAATACATGTATGATCTAAGTAGCAATAAATGATGACAACACTGTAATATTCAATAATCCAAAAATGAAGGAGCATTTAATAGAAATAAATATCAAAGCATGACATTTAAGTAAATAACAGCATGTGAGTCACCCTAAAATGGTGAGATTTTTTAGTATTCTTTCTGACAATGATTAATGATTGATGAGCCTTTTGAATATTCGGATTCTCCTTGGATCGTAGGAGGAAAGTTAGACAAGAATCTCAAGAAAAAATTATATTTTATGTGTGTATAATAAATCAAGAATATTCATAGAACGCCAACATGTTGTCTTACAAGTAAGTGTTTAATATCCCCTATAGCTATGTCTCTTTCTATTTATAAGGGAACATATACCAAAAAAACTCTTATAGTACAGATCCAGAGAGTATTCTTTGGAATATTCTCTTTAATGTCTTATCGTAAAACTAGCCGTTATTAATCTATTTAAGGAGAGCGTTCGTCCTCGACCTTGCTCTGTTGACTCCTCGATCCCGCCCTTCATCTCTTGTTATATCACTTCGACCTTGAATATGCCTTTTGTCAAAATCATATGGGTGACACGTGGCAGGTGTTGAAGGCCTTCTTAATGTTTATATGGTTTAAACATAAATAAGATAATTTTTGGCTCTACGTTTGTTGAGGTCGCCCTCGAGGGCGATTTTGTTAGGCAGATAATGTCGTTCATGGTCAAACATATCGAATGGATAACACAAGTTATAGTCGTTGCAGTGAGCAGGAAACATGGCTCTCTTTGGGCCGCTTATTTCAATTCCTTAAATTTCCCGGGTGATTTGTTGGAGTCATCTAGTCCAAGAGAGGGAGGGACGTTCCTGACGTATTGCATCAATTTGTGTGTGAACTTTAATGGGATCTGCTGTTTCGATTTTGGTGATAGTCATGATGAGTCGTTTCGGGTTTGGTGCCCATTATGACAAACCGTTTCGGATTTGGTGCCTTAATCTCTATAAATACGGATTTCCAAATCCAAATTTGAAACTTTTACTCCCCCAAACTTTCGAGATTTCAAATTCTCTCTAAAACCCAACTTCTATGTATCTTTGCTCTCTTCCATATCCCAAATTTCCTTCCCAGTTTCCTTCTTTATTTTCTCATAAACATGTCAAGCCTATCATCGAATGCCGGTGAAGGGAGTCACGTTGCTCCCTTGGTGGTTGTGTTTCCTACTCACGCAGAGAATGTTGCTGCCATTGTTCAAGATGAAGCCTTTCTGTCGATGGAGGAAATACTTCACCGTAACCCAGAAGCCAGGTGTGATCTACACTGATCACCGAACGCACCACCTGAGAATTTCCTATCGACAATGGCATCCAAACAGTTGTCTGAATTTAGTGCCAAGTTTCACCTCCCCAACCACATCGATTTGATCCCCGCTGAAGGATCCTGGGTACTGTGCTTTATACTCTTACCCCTTATCGGTTACTCATTCCCTCTTCTTTCGCTCGTGGAGGAGTTTTGTCGCCACTACAACATTTGTCTCGCTCAGCTTGCACCGTAAGTCTACAAAGTCATCAATATTTTGATCAAATTTTCTGAGCTTGTCGGGGTCAAAATGAAGGTGCAACATTTGGTCCACCTATTCTCCCTTAGATTATATATGGGGACGATGTTTAATCTTCACCACCGTGGAGGTAAGTGCTGGAAATGAAGATGGACGACAAGTCAATCGCCAACTTTGGCTGGATTAATTTTATGTTAGGACCAAGTACATCGCGACTAACATCGACGGCTTCCCTGAGGCTTGGAATTATACACGTAAGTGTACTGATTTTCCCTTTTCATCTTTTACATCTCGTCGCTTATTTCATCTAGCTGAATGGCTTTTCCTTCCTTGTAGCTAATAACCAACCTCATCCTCTAGTCGTGTGCATTACAATCTAGGTCAAGCAGATTCTCCCTCACGCTGCAGGGATCAGTGCCTTCACCGAGCTTCTCCAAGAAGTTCATACTGGCTCTCCCCTTCGCAAGTAACTTCTTTTTCTTGGCCGTGGCTGTTGCACCTCTTTGTCGTACGTTGGCTTAATCTGCTAACTTCTGTTTCTTCCTCTCAGGTTCGGCTGGGGTGGGGTGGGGTTCTTGAAGGAGCATGGCGCCTATTCCCTCGTTTATGAGAAGGTATGCTACACCTTCGACTTCTGCCCCTATTTCGGCTACTGTACCTTCCGCACCTGCCTCCGTTTTGGCTGCTGCGGTCCAACAATCGGCCTCCGTCACAACTGGTGCTTCTATTCCTTAGTTGTTTTCTTTAATTGATTAGGATGATAGGTCTCCCCCGGTGATATGTGTTTAAGGCTTTACAAGAGAATAACCGTGGATGCCTGGGGGGGAGGAGTTCAGGAAGTTTTTGACTCGCTATGGGACGACTTGGTTCTCTGGGAGACGACGGCAATTTATATAAGTGAGAATGACATGGCGAGCATCGAGGACCCCCAACTAAAGGAGATGACAGTGGACATGCTGGTGCGTCCCGGAGGGGGGGGGGAGATGGTATTTGTGAGGGAACTTGACATCGGCCCCGTACTTTTGAGGCGAGAGCAAGGTTCATACTCTTGGGCAACAATGGGTGTTTCTTCGCCTGTTGATGTCATAGGGGAAACTATTACCGAGGAGGGTGATGATTCGGTTTCTGACATTGATGTTAACGATTTGAGGATGATCGATAAGGAGGCCCCGTGAGTCCTTAGTTTGGCCTGTTCATATATCTATGCGGTGGACAATTCTATTGTTGTGGACCATGTGTATCGGTCGTGTTTGGTGACTATAGGGGGATTTGAGATGACAGTTGAACTCTTATTGCTTACTATGGTTGATTTTTACGTGATTCTAGGCATGGATTGGTTATCTCCGTGTCATGCTATTCTAGATTGTCATGCTAAGACCGTGACGTTGGTGATGCCAGGGTTACCTACGATCGAGTGGAGAGGTACTCAGACTATGTCCCAGTAGGGTGATTTCATATCAGAAAGTCAACAGATAGTTGGGAAGGGGTGTTTGTCCTATTTGGATTTTGTGAGGGATGTTGGTACTGATACTCCTACTAATGATTCTATATTGGTAGTGCAAGACTCTCCAGATGTGTTTTATGCAGACCTAATGGGCGTGCCACTCGATAGGGACATTAATTATGGTATTGATTTGATGTCGGGCACTCAGCCCATTTCTATTCCTCCATATCGTATGACAATAGCAGAGTTGATGGAACTGAAAGAGCAGCTTCATGGGTTTTCTGATAGGGTGTTAATTAGGCCTAGTGTGTCGACTTGGTATGCATTGGTTCTGTTTGTGAAGATGACGCATGGTACTATGCAGATATGCATTGACTATAGGCAGTTGAACAAAGTCACAATTAAGATCAAGTATCCTTTGCCGCGCATTGATGATTTACTTGACCAACTTAAGGGAGCTAGAGTGTTTTCTAAGATTGATTTGAGGTCTGGGTATCACTAGTTGAAGATCGAGACTCTAATATTCTGAAGACGGCATTCAGTACCCACTCTGGTCACTCCTTTTGATGTCTTTTTGGCTGACCAAAACATTCATGCATTTGATGAACAATGTATTTTAGCCATATCTTGATTCATTTGTCATAGTATTTATTGATTAAATCCTGGTGTACTCACATAGCATGGAGGAGCATGCACAGAAACTAAGGATTGTACTATAGACGTTGCGGGAGGAGAAGCATTATGCTAAATTCTCCAAGTGTGATTTTTGGCTCATTTTGGTGGCGTTCTTGGGGAACATGGTGTCCAGCAAAGGGATCAAGGTTGATCCGAAAAAGATTGAGGCAGTTCGGAGTTGGCCCAGATCATCTTTAGTTACTGAGATTTAGAGTTTTCTTTGTTTGGCCGGATATTATCGCCGCTTCATAGATGGTTTCTCATCCATTGCAGCACCTTTGACCTGGTTGTCCCTGAAAGGTGCCCCATTCATATGGTCTGATGAGTGTGAGGAGATCTTTCAGAAGCACAAGAATCCCTTGACCACAACTCCAGTTATAGTTTTGGCTTCAGCATCGAGTCCTTATATAGTGTATTTTGATACTTCTCGGATTAGTATTGGATATGTATTGATGCAGGATGGTAGCGTGATTGTTTATGGTTCATCCTAGTTGAAGCCTCATGAGAAGAACTACCCCGTTCATGATTTAGAGTTGGCATCCATCGTTCATGCATTGAGGATTTGGAGGCATTGTATCTACGGTGTGTCTTGTGAGGTATTTACAGATCATCGGAGTCTTTAGCACTTGTTCAAGCAAAATGATCTAAATATTAGGCAGTAGAGATGGTTGGAGTTTTTAAACAACCATGATATTACCATGTTGTATCATCCCGAGAAGGCCAATGTAGTGGCCGATGCCTTGAGTAGAAAGGCGGTGAGCATGGATAGCCTTGCATATATTCTTGTTGGTGAGAGACCGCATGCATTAGATGTTAAGTCCTTGGCCAATCAGTTCGTGAGGTTAGATATTTTAGAGCCTAGTCGGGTTCTAGCTTGCGTGGTTTCTCGGTCTTCATTATATGACCACATCAGATAGTGTCACTATGATGATCCCCATTTTCTTTTCCTTAAGAACACTGTTACACCCCATATTTTCGTACTTGAAAGTACGCCATAAATAAATTGATGAAAGCTCGAAAATGAGATTATTTTGGAATTATAAGTATTATGCTATTTCAAACAAGAGATAAGTAAATTCGTAAAGGTGAGAGGGCAAGTAAATCGAAGAAAATAAGTTTCGTCAAAGTTTGACAATTTGGGATAAAATACTGCCCGAGCTATAATACCCGATATTTATGTACCCATAAAAAGTAACACGATAGTATGATGTATAAGGTGTATTAAAAAATAAGTAGTACTTTAAGTAAATTGGGATAATTCTTAATTATGTGGGTAATTGGTTCTTTATTGGATAATGGGATATTACCTAATTAATTAGGGGTGTATATGATAAGGACTAAGTGGTGATGTGGCAGCCCCCCACTCAAATTAAGTGACTAACAATTTTGGTTAAAAGGTGGCATCATGAGTGATTACGTGTAAGTGATTTGTACATTCTTGTTTCTTGTTCATCATTGCTAAAGTTCAACTTACAATGAGATGCCACCAAATTTCAAGGAGTATGACTATATTTCACCAAAGAGAGTTTCTTACTTTTATTCATCAAAACCTCATCCACATCAGTTTGCCATTTTAGTTCGAAGTATACCAGCTTCATCAGGAAGAAGCTACAGTGAAACAATTGAAAGTTTCTTTATGGAGTACTATCCTACAACATATCTTTCATACTGGGTTGTCCAGCGAGCAAGCAAACTACAAGGTTTGATTGCGCTACATCAATCTAACAAGCTTTCTAACGTGAATCTTGGAACCAAAAGGAATCCAACGAGAATTAATAAAATCATAGCAACGTAAAATTTTGCGGGTCTAAAGGACTACGATGCAATCTTTTTCATGAATATTATACGGATTTTTTCCTAGTCCAGGTATGTTAAGGCTAAGCCCTTCTTTCATTTTGGCATGATCTCGTCATTACATAAAGTTTAATAACGAGGCATAAAGAAAAATTCATATTCTGAAATTTACGTATATTTTCCTAGTCTTGTAAGTGATAATATTATCCTTATCGGGACTTCATATTCAATTGAGTATTTCCTTCTTCCAGTCAAGAGAGCAGGGAGTCTATATATACAGTATTACATTATTTTCATTACCATCCAGTTATAATCGATGGGCAGGCCCTTATTAGGGAACTTTGATCAGATGGTAAGTTATATACCGAGCCTACTATGGTCAAGCGCCTATGAGCGATCCCAGTTAGACGAGATACAGAGCCCTAGTATGTCCGAGCGCCTATGCGCGAGCCTACTACGGCGGAGCAGTTATTGTTTACCTCAAAAATTGTTTTAACAATTATACTTGATTTGTGGTTCTAAAAATATGTGATTTATTCCAATACTAGTTTATAATCAAGAAATCATAAGTGTGAGTAAGAAGAATGTGATAACCAAACCAATTTTGCTAAAGGAGCAGAGGCCTCGATCTTGATGGTTTCAGGGCCTCGAGGTTAGTTTAGTAACAATAACGTATGAACAATAAATGAAGAACAATAAAGTTGAAGAATAACTTGAGCACAACAAAGGAGAAGAGCGGAGTGGAATATTCTATATCAGTTAATCATATCCCATAAAAAATGATTGTGATCCCCTTTATATAGGAGGGGAGAACCCTAATATGGTACATTTCTAATTATGATAAAGAATACTATTGGTACAGCTGTATAACGGTCTGGTACAAATTTGTACTATCTCTTACAAATCTTATATGTCCAAACCACGTGTCTTTGGGAAATTCCCGCTTTTTCTTGAGTGTCATAGATTTTGCACTGCCACGAGGTAGGCCGTGACAGGACTTCGATGTGCTCTCTCGAGTAGGACGTATCGGTCCTTCGATGTGCTCTCTCGAGGTATGTATTCTGAGATCGGATTTGAACTTCATCTCGAACATGAGCTCGGGCTCGAAACATAGCATAGACTTCAAACTTGGACTCCTCCGATTTCGGCCGTATACAGATAGTCCCCGCGTTTCTTAGAATGAAATGATGATAAGCGATTTGAATTTACGAGGTCTTGGATGATGATATCATTCCTGTGATGTAGGCATTGAAATGAATGAAACATCACGTCGGTTCTTTTCCCCAAAAACATTGAGCAATCGTCAGAGCCGGTCGGCCACCAACATCAATGAACAGTCGCCGTCTTCCCCTATATGTATCCGCTTTCGTTTCTTATTAGGAACTTTACCACTCTGCAATATTTATTCTTCTCTATAAGATTTCTTTTTACCACCAATTCCTCTGCCATATTAGCTAAAAAGCTCGCCGGTTTACTCACCTCTTCCTTCTTTTTCTAAAGAAACTATGGCTAAAACTTCCAAACCCATTCCTCAGAAAGAAGGAACCTCCACTTCTTCTTCCCGTCCGGCCGGTGGTAAACCTCCGGCGCTTAATGAGATTGTACTGAGTATTTTTTCTTTGAAGAAAGGCTTTACAATAGAGAAACCTCCCGATGTTCCCGGGCATCAGGAACACGCATCGAGATATATAAGATCCATTGAGAAAGGACACCTCGATGCTGTAAGGAGAGAATGTAAATTGGGAAAGGAGGTCGTTCTGCAAATACCTTCTCCAAAAGAGGATATTACGACCCATGTAGAGGGGTTTTTGAGTGTATATACATACCCCTTTACATTGGGTCCCCTCGACCCGCTCATGCTCGAATTCTACCAAAAGTATCTAGTTAAACTGGGCCAGATTCATTCGCCCTTCTGGCATATCATATTAATGATGAGGTTCTTCGCCGAAAAGGCAGAGGTCGAGTTCACCCTCAGCCACCTCATCCGATTGTATCGACCTCAATATTTCCGAGGTTTAATCAAGCTCCAACACCGATCCGCAAAGTCCTTCTTCGCTAGTAATGACGAAGTCAAGTATCGAGGTTGGATGAGCCGGTTCATCCGAGTGAGGACCACCGACATTATTCCCAAGGAGTTCCTGCTGTTCCCCGAGAAATGGAACTTCAAACATGAGTAAAATACCTTGCTCTATATCTTTTTCATAATTTTTGCTGAACTTCGCATAATTGTTTCTCTTTTACTTCTACAACGGTTCCGTGGATGCCTAATGCTGTCCTCGATCTAGAGGATTGGTCTTGCAAAATGGCTGCCACTTCATCTTACGACAAATGCAAGTGGAAGTATTTTTCAAAGGGGAAGTGGGAAGAAAAACACCACGGTACATGTTATAATATTTCCTTCCTAAAAAAGAAGAATCCCTTTATTCATGTGGCCTAATTCCACTATCGCAGGCATCCGTGATTTATCTAAGATGAGGCCGCCCCCTCTCGGGGAGGAAGAGGGATCCTCGACCCCGAATCCAAAGAAGAATAATAAGAGTAAGAGATCCTCGAAGAATGAGGACACCCGAAGAGAAGTGAAGTCGTCTCGGGGACGCAAGAAGAATGTTGTTATCAACGAGGATTCTGACTTTGTCCACCGGTCCATGAGTGATGATGAAGACAAGATTGAGGGTTCGACGTTTGTGACCCGAACCATAAAGTCTTCTGAGGCTGCTGAGCCCGCAGAAATCGAGGTCCCTTGCCTCGAAGGAGGAGTTCCAAAAGAGAAAAGGGACGAAGGCCCTTCATCACCTGATTTGGAGACTGATTCACAGACTTCGAGAAATACTCCGAAGGGAGCGAGCTTCGAAGCACCTCTGCCCGGTCAGAGCGCCTCAGGTGATCTCCCTGAGTCAATGGCAGCAAGTCATTCACCATTATTTCCATATTTCTCCGAAGATACCATAAGGGATGCTCGAAACCTGAGGATGTCCGAATTAGGCGGAGTCCCAAGTAAAAATGACCCCTTCCATGGTTGCTTTATTGGGGTTGATGAGGTCGAACCAACGGATGAAAATTCGACCTTCGAGGAGGCTCGACGTCTTTGCTCAATTGTAAGTTTTAAATAGCACTATAATTTTTCCAACTTCATGCCTTCTTCTTTTGTTTAATCGAACTTTCCTTTATCCAGGCCTTTGACAAATTTAAGACTGAGCTGAGCCGTTGTGAGGACGAACTACGTAGGTCCTCGAACAAGGAGGAATACCTCAAGCTCCTGTGTGACAAGAAGGAAAAGAAATTGAGGCATCTTCAATCAGAGTTGACCAGAGCTCGGGAATACGAGGACGAGCTAGAGAAGCATGTAACATTAATCTTGAGAAAATATGGACTCCCTCTCCCGCCTTCGGAGGCTAACACTTCGATGTCTTAGTTGCAGCGAACGGTATAGATGCTGGAACGCCTTCAGGATGAGGTCAACCAGGTCAACTCCGAGTGCAATGAATGGAAGGCATAAATAGATATCCTTGTTGTGGCCAAAAAAGATGCATTGGCAAAAGTATCCGCCGTCAAGATTCAACTCCGGAACGCTTAAGAGAGCAATTCAGTTCAGGTGGGCAGGATAGCCGAGCTCGAGGCTAGCCTCAAGAAGGCCAAAATCGACATCGAGGAAGCCCCGACTGAAGCCAAAGAAATACAAGCCACAGCCGACAGAACGGTAGCCATCTATTTGAAAGATGTTACTGATGCTCAGATGGATTTGAGGGGGGCCACCGACCGGGAGAAAATAAGCAACGACTATGTCCGATGCCGATCCCGAAGGGAAACCCTCGAGGAGATCCATGCTAAAGGGTTCGATCTCTCCGAGGAGATAGAGCAGGCTAAGGCAGACGAGGTTGATGCCAAGTTCGTCCTTTCCTCCGATGACAAAGTCGATGTTGAGGATGATGAAGATGAGGCTGACGAGGAGGCTTCCGTGGAAGAGGTTGGTCCCGAGGGGGTTGATGAAGACAAAGTCCTCGTGGGAGCTGCCTCGGAGCAAGAGACCCTGACAATAGACTAGGTCTTCATTGATTTTTTTCCTTTTTTGTAAGGGCTCCCTGTGGGAGTATTTAAATGTACTTTTGTACCATTATCTGATATATAAGGAAATCTTTTGTTTCATCTTTGTGATTCCGTATTGCTTTTGCCTTTGGAATGAGATTTGGTTTTGTTGACAATCATTCTGATGTATTAGACTTAGAATATACAACCCTTAGGTTTTGTGTTCGATGAATGATCGATAATAGGTGAGCACTTAGGGTCCGGTTGGCCCTTAGGATCTTTTATGTTGGCCTTTAGGCTCTTAAATGTCGGGCCTTAGGCTCTTATATGTCAGCCCTTAGGCCCTTACATGTCAGCCCATAGGATCTTACATGTTGGCCCTTAGGCTCTTACAAATCGACCCTTAGGCTCTTTTTAGGTTGGGTCAATTCGACCTCAAAATGACTATAATATTCCCCCTTTCTGGCTAAAGACTTGTAAAAAAATTTGTTATGCCTTGGCATGTTTTTATATTCGTTTGAATTTTTTGATGGTCCGATTGATTGGAACCCCGATTTCAAGTCGATGTGCGATGATAGTCTAATACCTCGTGAGGTTTTCTCGAAGGCTGACTTTTTCGAAGCCTTCACTTTATTCGGGGCTGATTTTATCGAAGCCCCTTTTGCTTATGCCGAGGGTAGCCTGATTTAACCGTTTTTTCGAAGTATTTGAAGGCCTTTAGTTTTATGGCGGAAGTTGGATGTCTCCGAGCCGCATATTCGGCCATAGCCTTTTCATATGGTCATAGCCTTTAGTCCCCGAGTGAGATGGCCTTGGCGTGAATATCGAGGGGATGCCTTTTTAAGGTCTTATAAGTTCGTGTATGCCTCATGAGATCTTGTAAGTTCGAGTATGCCTCATTGAGGTCTTATAAGTTTGAGTATGCCTCATTGAGGTCTTATAAGTTCGAGTTTTGATGGCTCGACGTGTTGGCTGTCAATGACTTTCCCCGAGTATTTCGAGTAAATTTTTCCCTTGAGCCGTTAAATGCAAAAATAGTAGACTTCTTCCAGGCACCAAGGTGTTTTGATATAATAAGAGTGATTTTTTGAGTAATTGATACATGCGCACATGTTTTTTCCATCAGGGTCTCGATTATTCCATATGGACACGGTTCATTTGACTGTTTGGCCCATTAAAACATTCTCCTATCGAGGTCCTCCTTGGAATGACTTGTTTTTCTTCGAAAATGTAACCTCCGAGGGTGATGCCCCACAGTATTCGAGGTTGATAGAAAGGAAACCTTGAATACTTGTTGAGTTTTCCTTAGGTAGCATATAGATGTTGCCTCGTTAAAAACCTTGCCGGTAAAACCCATTTGGGAGAAAACTCGATCTAAGGGAAAAAGAGTGCAACACATGCTTTAAAATCCAAGGTCTTCGAGCTGGAGGGTTCTTAGATTTTTCCAATCCGACACCTGTAAAAAGTTAGTACTAAATATAAATGAAAAAGGGAGAAGCTTATACCTCATCAATAATAGCGTTTGAGCGACGATATATTCTAATTTTTTGGTAGTTGCTCGCCTTCCATAGTGCTAAGCTTGTAGGATCCTTTGCCTACTACTCTAAGGACACGGTATGGTCCTTCCCAACTAGGGCCTAGCTTCCCTTAATTTGGGTTTGGAGTGTTGAGGGTGACTTTCCTTAGAACCAAGTCCCCAACTCTGAAGTATCGAAGGTTTGTTCTTCTATTGTAGTACCTTTCGATCCTTTGTTTTTGAGAGGCCATTCGAACTAACGCGGCCTCTCATTTTTCATCTAGTAGCTCGAGAGATGTGTTCATGGCCTCGTTGTTTGAATCCTCGGTGGCATGCTAGAATCTGACGCTTGGCTCTCCGACATCGACTGGTATCAATGCCTCAGATCCGTATACCAAAAGAAACGGGGTCTCCCCCGTGCTTGACTTCGACGTTGTTCGATATGCCCATAGTTACTCGAGTAATACTTCTCTCCGATTTCCCTTCGCATTATCTAACCTCTTCTTTAAGTTTTGAATGATAGTTTTGTTTGTGGACTTGGCTTGGACGTTTGCACTTGGGTGATAAGGCGTTGATAGGATCCTTTTAATTTTATGATCTTCAAGGAACTTCGTTACTTTTCTGTCGATGAATTGCTTCCCATTGTCGCATGTTATCTCGGAGGGAATTCTGAATCGACATATGATGTGGTCCCATATGAAGTTGATGAATTCTTTTTCTCTTATCTTTCAAAGGCCTACGCTTCTACCCATTTTGAGAAGTAGTCAGTCATATATAAGATAAATCAAGCTTTACCTGGTTCCATTGGCAGGAGGCCGACGATGTCCATCCCCCATTTCATGAATGGCCACGGGGATAGGATTGAGTGTAGTTGTTCACCGGGTTGATGTATCATCAGTGCAAATCTTTGGCATTTATCACACCTTCGATAAAATTCCTTGGTGTCCTTTTCCATGCTATCCCAGTAATATCTCGCTCTAACCAACTTGCGAACCAAGGAGCCGGCACCGGAGTGGTTGCCACAAATGCCCTCGTGGATTTCTCGTAGCACATAATCAGTGTCCCTGGTCCCAAATATACTGCCAATGGTCCGTCGAAGGTCCTCCTATACAGTGTCCCATTCTCGTCGAGTGAAAATCGTGCTGCTTTGGCTCGGAGGGCCCTCGATGCTCTTGGGTATGTGGGGAGATTCCCATGCTTCAAGTAGTCGACATACTTGTTCCTCCAATCCTATGCTAGGATCGTTGAGTTTATTTCTGCATGAACTTCTTCGATCACCGACTTAGATAGTTGTACGATAGTCCCCGAGACAATGTCATCTTCTTCAACAGAGGAACCCAAATTTTCGAGTACATCAGCCTCGTTGTTCTATTATCGAGGTATGTGGACCAGGGTCCAATCCTTGAAGCGAGGCAATGTCACTTGAAGCCTCTCTAGGTATCTTTGCATCCTATCTTCTTGGACCTTGAAGCATCCATTTACTTGGTTAACCACCAAAAGAGAGTCACATTTTGCTTCGATGACCTCTGCGCCTAGGCCTTTGGCTAGTTCGAGACCTGCAATCATCGCCTCATACTCACCGTCATTGTTATTCAATTTCGAAGTTTTTATAGATTTTTTGATGACGTAGCCCGTGGATGGTTCTAAAACTATACCGAGCCTGGATCCTTTAACGTTCGAGGCACCGTTAGTGAAGAGGGTCCATACTTTCAATGATGTGTCCGTTTTTAACAATAATTCTTTCTGTACTCCGGGCACAAGGGCATGCGTAAAATCGGCCATGAAGTCTGCCAAAATTTGAGACTTGATAGTTGTTCGAGGTTGATATTCGATATCATATCCTCCAAGTTCGATGGCCCATTTGGCCAATCGTCCCGATAATTCAGGCTTATGCAAAATGTTTTGAAGTGGATATGTAGTTAATAAGCATATAGGATGACATTGAAAATATGGTTTCAATTTTCTAGATGCACTTATTAATGCAAGGGCTAGTTTTTCTAAATACGGATACCTAGTTTCAGCATCTCCTATGGTCCGACTCACATAATAGACAGGAAATTGCATACATTGCTCTTTTTGAACCAACAGTCCACTTACCGCTACCTCGGACACGGCCAAATATAAATATAGTGTTTCATCCTCCTTTAGAGTATGGAGCAAAGGTGGGCTCGAGAGATACCGTTTTAATTCTTCCAAGGCTTGTTGACATTCTGGAGTCCATTAGAAGTTGTTCTTCTTCTTAAGTAGGGAGAAGAAATGATGACTCCGATCTGAAGACCTCAAGATGAATCGGCCTAAGGCGGCTATCTGCCCGGTCAGTCGTTGCATGACTTTCACATTGTTTACTACGGTGATCTCTTTGATGGATTTGATATTATCGGGGTTGATCTTGATCCCCCTATTTGACACCATGAAGCCCAAAAATTTGCCCGAGCCAACTCTAAAAGCGCATTTCTCGGGGTTGAGCATCATATTGTGTCTTCTTAGGATATCGAACGTCGCCTGTACATGAGTCAAATGGTCCTCTGTGTGCAGGGACTTAACTAGCATGTCATTAATGTAAACTTCCAAGATTTTCCTATTTTATGTTCGAACATCTTTTTAACTAGGCGTTGATATGTTCCTCCCGCATTTTTTTATCCCGAAGGGCATTACATTGTAGCAATACGTGCCATACTTTGTGATAAACGAAGTCTTTTCCTGGTCCTCCGGATTCATTTGAATTTGATTGTACCTGAAGTAGGTGTCGAGAAAAGTAAGTATCTCGTGGCCTGCCGTGGCATCGATCAATTGATCGATGTTGGGCAGTGGGAAAGAATATTTAGGGCATGATTTGTTCAAATTCTTATAGTCCACATACATTCTAAGTTTATTCCCTTTTTTGGGGACTACCATTACGTTAGATAGCCATTCGGGTTATTTCTCTTCCCTAATAGATCCTACTTTGAGAAGTTTAGCTACCTCATCTTTGATGAATGCATGGTTTACCTCGGACTGAGGTCACCTTTTTTGCTTTACCGATTTGAACCTGGGGTTGACACTTAGTCGATGAATGCTTATCTCCGGTGGGATCCCTGTCATTTCTAAATGGGACCAAGAAAAGAAATCAATGTTATCAATAAGAAAAGGAATGTGTTTTTTCCTGAGTTCTGGGGTTAATCCCGTTCCCAGGTATACCTTTCATTCCGGAAGACGCTTGATCAATATGGCCTACTCGAGTTTTTTGACTGTGGACTTCGTTGCATCTGATTCCTCGAGGGCGACGAAGGTTTGATGGGTGAGGAAATCTTCTTCTTCATCCTCAACCACTCGTTCATCGGGCTCCTTCCCCTCGGGCTCAACCGAGGGTATGGGCTATGATTGCTATTTGGCTACCTGTTTGTTTATTTACTTCTCCGAGGTAGATGAAGTCGACATTGGTGCCAAGTCGTGCACCACGAACATCTCCTTAAATAGATTCTGCTCTCCGTATACTTTTTTCACGCCATCCTTTGTAGGGAATTTCATCCTTTGATGAATAGTTGATGGCATTGCCCTCATGCTATGGATCCACGACCTTCCAAGTAGAGAATTATACCTTATGTCACCTTCGATGACATGAAACTTGGTGTTCTGTATGGTTCCGGCCATGTTTACTGGGAGGATGATTTCCTCTTTGTTATTTCACTCGCCATGTTGAATCCATTCATGACTCGAGAGGTGGGTATGATTTGGTCGAGCAGCTCGAGCTGCTCCACGACCCTCGACCTGATTATATTGGCCGAACTACCTGGATCCACGAGCACATGTTTAACTTGAATTTTATTTAAAAGGATAGAAATTACCAGTTCATCATTATGAGGCTGAGATAAGGCCTCGATCTCTTCTTCACTGAATGTATGAGTGTCCTCGGGTATGTAGTCCCGAGTTCATTTTTCCCTTGTGATTGAATACTTTTATTCATTTGAATATGGGTCCCTGTGGGATATCGACTCCTCCGATGATCATGTGAATGACGTGCTGGGGCTCTTCTGGTTCATTCTTCCTGCTCGCATCTCTCTCTCGAAAATGGTTCTTTGCCTGGTCACTGAGAAATTCTCGGAGGTGTCCGTCATTGAACAGTCGGGATACCTACTCTCGAAGCTGTCTGCAGTCCTTCGTCTTGTGACCATGAGTACCATGATACTTGCACATTACGTTAGGGTTACTTTGAGAAGGATCAGACTGTATGGTTTTGGTCTATCTGGTGTCTCTAATCTTGCCGATGGTTGATACAATTTTTGAGGCATCGATGTTGAAGTTGTATTGTAATAATTGGGGTGCCTCCATTGGTCCCGAGTGTCTGTCAAATCCGACCTTGCTCATGAGTCCCTGGGAACTTTGGCCTCGATCCACTTTTCGGTCATTTCGAGGTATGTTACGCCTCGAAGTGTTTCTTCGGTCTTCAATCTACGGCTGATACCTTTCCTTGTTTTGTCTCAGCTCCCTTTCTGCATTTCTTGGTTCCTTTACTAGTATCCTACTTTGATACACTGAGCCCGAGGGGGCTCTCAATTGGTCATCCTTGACCCAAATTTTTGACTGGTACATGTTGTGCATATACGCCCCAGTTACAGTGGGATATTTGATCAAGTTCTGCTTCAGCTGCCTCGATGCTATCGAGCTTCGTTCATTCAGTCCTTTCGTGAAGGCCCGTACAACCCAGTCATCGGAGAATGGTGGTAATTCCATTCGTTCCAACTGAAAACGGGAAATGAACTCCCTCAACATCTCGTTCCCTCTTTGCTTGATTTTGAACACATCAGACTTCCTTGTAGCGACTTTTATGGCACCAACATGTGCCTTTACAAATGATTCTGCCAACATGGAAAATGAATCTGTTGAGTTTGGGGGAAGGTTATGATACCACATCATGGCCCCCTTGGACAATGTTTCTCCAAATTTCTTCTACAACAGACTCGATCTTGTCGTCTTTTCAGTCATTCCCCTTTATGACACAAGTGTATGTGGTAATGTGTTCATTGGGATCTGAGGTCTCGTTGTATTTTAGAATGTCGGGCATCTGAAACTTCTTCGGAATGGGCTTCAGAGCCGCACACGGTGGGAATGGTTTCTGTACAAACTTCTTTGAATCCAGTCCTTTCAAGACCGGGGGTGCTCCCGGGATCTGGTCGACCCTCGAGTTATAGGTTTCCACTTTCTTGTCGTTGGCCTCTATCTTCTTTTATCCCGATTGAACCCTATTAGTGAGTTCCTTGAGCATCCTTATGATGGTGGGGTCCTTTCCTAACCCATTATTTCTTTATCTTTCTAGGGCTGGCTCAACTCGAGGAGTTGTTTTTGGTCCTATTGTGCTCGGAGTCTTTTGTTGACTCTATAGTTGAGCGATAGCAACTTGTTGTACTTGCATCATTTCAAAGATTACATCTAGGCTAACTTCCTTTTCTTCTCGAGCCTGCATTCTTTGTACATCAGTTTGGTATTCTCCATGTACACTTCCTTCAATATTAGTACCCAAGTCGACGTGCAAAGCAATGTGTGAACCTACATCGACAGGGTTTGGTGCTGGTGCTACCCTAGGGTTTAGCGGTGGCACACCGGCCCTTGAAGTTGTTGTACTATTTTCTCCATGGAACCCGAGACCGTCGATTCCATATGCATTTACTGATTTAGAAATATTTTAACCTAAAATCAAAGAATCTTTGGACAAGAAAATATGAAGAATAACGCGTGTTATCAGAAAACTAGCACCAAAATAATTACTATTATCTTTAGCCCCACGGTGGTATCAGAGCAGTTCCGTCATAGGGAGTTTACAAGCCATGTCTAGTAGAGTCTTGTTTATGGGTGTGTTGTGCACCACACTTATAAGCAGGAGGCTACAGAGCATTTAGGACTATCACTCTCTCTTCCTACTCTAGATCGAGCGGTAGCACTCAGTTGTAAGAATTCAATTTCATAAACTCTATCTTACTTATAGTACGATGATACCTTTATCTAGAAAGACAGTTCGTAAGAGATATAGCTGTGGAAGAGTTGAGTCAGAGGAACTTAATTTTTGCGTCATGCTTATGATGGATGAATATGAGGTATTTAGCAAATCATGTGTATACTAAGGCGTGTAAGCTTCTTGATAAGGATCCCTAAGGCAAGAATGCCTTTCCACTTTTGCGATAAAAAAAAAAGGAAAAAGAGAATCAGGTGGTAGACATAAGTTCCAGCAAGTAACAGAAGCAAGGTGAAAAAGGGTAGGATATACGCTGTTTATGAAGATTATCAATATTTTCAACTCAGGCAGAGAGATATAATCATTTTGAGTTACCTTCAATAGTAATAGAGGTATGTACAATTAGTCACATCCATTCCAGATATTCCCTATGGGTGTTAACAGAAGTATTATAAGAGGAAGACGAGATATCAGGATCCGGCTGGGGTTAGAGAAGCCCAAAATGATGAATGGATTGTTTGCATCAGTTGAAATTTCCAAGGATATTGCAAATGTGCTAATAGATCTCTTTATGAGACACTCAGATGGTGCACTCTGAAACAGTACAGCTAGTTATGATTACTACAAAGGTAGGCATTGGAAGCCTTGAAGGGATAAATATTACCTTAGTATGGCTCCCGTCCCTAGTAGAGCGAGAATGCTTGGCAATTCCAGGAGCCAGTGGATGGATCAAGAGGGGCTAAAAGAAAAAGAATGTTTTGTTCGAGTTTTTAGAATAAAGTGATAGATATAAATGTTAGCAAGAAATAAGGAAAGAGTTAATGAAGCATTACGAGTAAGATGTGATACATGGATGACAACAGTAGATTAAAAAGATGATAGTATTATAGAGTCTATAATCAATTGAAGGAAAAGACGAGAGGTGACAGGACTTGAGACAATAAAACAGTATAGGCCATAAAGTCATATCCTCATTTAAAGAAATAAGTTCGTGACTCCAACGCGACTACCAGAAGGAAAAGTTAGATCCTAGAATAATAGAACTCAGTATGGGCTGGTGAACAAGATAAACTAAACATGAATTCGGGACTGAGTGATTTGATAATAGTCAGCATCATGAGAATTTCAGATTTGCATTCTGGTGGTAATAGAATGGACAACAGAAGACGATTCATGAGAAATTTGGAGAATGGTCATTCAGGAAGGCGCTTCCCTAAAGCAAGCAATATGAGCAAAGTTAAGCCTAAGGGATTGTATGTGCCGCAAGGAGAGAAAGGGTCATTGATGTTGTTAAACGATGCCAGAAATAAAGAGGTAAAACATCCATAGGTAGATTCGCGTGGCTTCAGCTCTTAGTACTCCCCTAAAATGGGGAATATGGAGTGATATGGAATTAAGTCCGAATTAAGTGGTTCTAGTGACTATGGGATGGTAAAGGAAGAATGCGATAAAAATGAAAAAGGAATGAGATGGCACTTATCCAAATGCTACAGATACGCTACGATTCCAGTGCAAGCACGACGTCAAGGAGAGGAAGTAAGGGCTCCTGCTTGAGTTGTTATTAATAAATAAGGAGCCAGTGCGAGACTTAAGTTAAGACAAAGAAAATAACCCAAGAAAGATTATGCGAAATATTGATATGAGAATGAGCCAACGAGTAGTTAGTAGTTGATTCAGGAAGAGCCCAGTTATGGCCAGACAAGAGGATAAAGACAAATCAACAGATTAATGCAAGATAAACATAGGGAAACCTAACATGGGGAATTCAGTCTCACAATTATGAAATTGAAATACTTGATATATATTCATATAAGAGTTGGGGAAGTTAAAAAGGTACCGTATGAGTATTACAAAAATAAAAGAGAATGCCACTCGGATGATAGTCGAAATATCAGTTCAGAAGCAACCCTACAAGCACAAGGGAGTGGAGGTAAGTAACAACGGATAATTATAGGCGAGGAAGGACATCAAAAATCCCGTCAAGTATACGACGTAACAAGATCGCAGAGGGTCCTCCCTAAGTACAACAATGAAGTACTAGTTGAGAAAATAAGGAAGAAAACTTCAACTTAAGCAGAATAACCTAAAGAGGAAATGGTCGTGTAATAAGAAGTCTCCACACAACATTGCATGCACTCCATAAGAAAGTGGCACCCACCGTGGCTAATGAACGGGGAATAAAATCAGAAGTAATATTCAAGATCATATGATTTTTATGAAGTTCCAATATGTATGGGCACTAAGGTAAGCTAGGTATGCACGCAACGAGGGGGCAAAAGACTAGGAAAAGCAATTGCTTACGTTTGAATAAAACTAAGATGCAACAAAAATAATTATTTGATTAATGATCTAGAGTTATCTACATTATGAACACACTTAAGAGTTTGGAGTTTTATATATGCAACATATATAGCCTTGGAAGATTCCAGTATAAGTTAAAAGAAAGAATTGAGCCCATGTCATAGATGAAGGATTGAATTGTTAAAGGATTGTATCATGGATGTTCCATAGCACCCATGAAAGGTTAAACGTAATAACTAATACCATGAACCACGGATCGGGAGACATCTTAAGCCAACATAAAGGCTGATCAGAAGAAGGAGGAAAATAAAGAGTTACATCAACGAAGTAAATCAGGAGTTTGATTATTACACCATAAAATTATAGAAACATTGTAGAATTAATCTTATTATCAAAGGTACAAAAGAGATAGAACAACAACTATATTTTATAATGGCTCTACGATAAAGCAAGTTAGAAGAAGTACCAGCCTTATAAGAAGTCGATATGAAGCTCCCACCGGACTGTGTATGCACCAGCGGTGTAAGTATTATAATATAGCTTCAAGTTATGGACGTGAATTATACCTCGGCGGAAGGAAAGTCATGAAAGAGATGGAAGATATGATGTGAGATTTTAAGGTAAGTAAAGTAAAGGTGAACAACGTACGAGATACTCAAAGGCAGAAGATCGTGTATAGTCCATACTTCAGACAGAGGGATAGAAGCAACGAAATTTAGTAGCCAGGACTAACAACAGTGTCATTAGTGACATACCTTCCAGCCCATGGTTTCTAAGTATCTAGAGGTCTAGTTAAGAGAATAAAGAAGTGCCAGACACAATGCGGTGTCTCTCTTGATGTTCCAGAATAACATAAGGAAATTAATGGTGCAAGAAAGTTGAAGGAAGGTTGCGAGTAGTATAAATAGATATGTATAGGTCGCAAGCTAAAGTATGGAAGTGAAAAGGTTTTAGGAGGACATGAGTAAAGATAAGAAAGGGAAAGTGATAAGGTGACGATAATGGATAAGTCCTCAGGATTAAGCCCGTGTAAACAAGAGAGCTGATGGTTTCTCTAAGTTATAGAAAGCTCAGTATAGTCGAATCAACTCAAAGGAGTATGAGACTAGTAGCATTTAGAAGAGATGGAATGCTGCCCCGGTACTAGAACAAAGGTGAATTTGTGATAGATAAAGGATAACGTTTGAACCGGTGATTGAGTAATGATTTGAAGAGGATTTCATGAATTATACGAGATTAAAATACCCACATAAATGAATCACATTGGGATGCTATAAAATATGCTTATTGAAGTAGAATATAGCCGCTAAATGGATTAGTAAAATCACTTCAAATATCCCTCGATGCAACGTAAGCCCTAGTGGCAAGGTATTACGTAAGAAGTTTCAAGTTATCGATGGTATATTGTAGATCAGTATTGAGGTGAATCAATGTAACGACCCAGCCGGTCGTTTTGAGAGTTAGAGACCTAATCCCCTAATAACCTCTTTCCCCACATTTGTTTCTAATTTTGGGACTTAGAGGAGTGATTAGCTATGAAGTTCGGGGGGGGGGGGTTGGGACACTTAGTCCCTAATTTTGAGTTTAAGCCCTAGAAATCGTACCGTAGTCGAAACTGTGTGAAGATGGGTCCATAATGGAATTACGTCGACTCCGTTAGCTCCGTTGAGTGATTTTGGGGTTAGGAGCACGTCTGGAATGTGTATTCGAGGTCTAGAGTGGATTTAGGCTTGAATTGGCGAAAGTTGGAATTTCGGTGATTTCGACCGATAGGTGAAATTTTGATATCAGACTTGGAATGGAATTCTGGGAGTGGATGTAGGTTTGTGGAGTCATTTGTGACCTGTGTGTCAAATTTGAGGTCAATCGGACTAGTTTTTGACGTGTTTTGGCATCGTTGGGGATTTCAGAAATTTGCTAAGTTCTTAGGCTTGAATTTATGTTTAATTCTAGTTTTTTGTGTTATGTGATGTGGTTTGAATGCTCGACTAAGTTTGAATGAAGTTATAGGACTAGTTGGTGGTTTTGGTTGAGGTCGCAGGGGCCTCGGGTGTGTTTCAGATGCTCAACGGGAAGATTTTAGACTTAAGCTAAAAGCTGAAGTTGCTGGTTCTGGTGTTTCGCACCTGCGGAAGGGGAGCGCTGTAGGTGAAGACACATAGGTGCAGTGGGGGGTTGCACAAATGCGGATTTGCCCAAGGCCAGCTGGGTTCGCAGATGCAGCTTGGAGACCACAGATGCGGCCCAGATATCGCAGGTGCGACCCCAGCCCAATTAACGAATTTTCGCACCTGCGGCCCAATTGACCGCAAAATCAGAAATCGCTGGGCAGAAATAGGGAAAAATCGAGGGTTTGAGTTCATAACTTCAAAAATCAAACTGGAGCTCGGGATTTGGCGATTTTGAAGAGGAGATCAATAGGTAACGATTCCTAATCCTATTTCCCTTGTATTTCATCAATCTATAGTGAACTCTTTAACCTAATTAGGGAGAAATTGTGGAAAAATGTTTAAAAATGAGAGAAAGGTCCCCCAATTGAGAATCCGAGTTTTGAGTGGGATTTCGATGTCGAATTTTGATGATTTATGGTTGAGTGTACTCGTGAGTGAATGGGTGTTCACCCGATTCCGAGTTGTGGGCCCGGTAGACCTTTTGGGGAATTTCCATAATTTCGTGCTTTAGCTTCAAATTTGTTTGTTAAACTAGTTGCTTATAGTGATATTCACATTATGTAACTTATTTGAATAGATTCGGGCCATTCGGAGTTTGGTACTCGTGGCAAGAACGTGATTCCGGGTTGAATTGAGCAGTCGAGGCAAATGGCTTGCCTAACTTTGTGTTGGGGACTTTCCCCTTAGGTATTTGATGCTAAATGTTGTGTGGGCACCGTGTACGCGAGGTGACGAGTACGTACATAGGCCGTTATTTGAAAAATCTCATTTTTCCCTTACTAAAACATAAACTGATTTTTTTCTCTTCTATGAACTTGCTCTTATATGATATATTGTTTAGTTTAGATTAGGAAAGCATGTTTACGTGCTAAATTGCCTACTTGATTTTCTGTGCGCCATTCTTAGTTAAGCCCTTAATTTCCTTATCTATGTATAAACTGTGTAAATTCGATGTTATGCTTGTCATTCATCCTGCATAGCATATTTAAATTGGGACTACAGATGTATTCCAGGAGATCCCCATGTACTGCATATTTACTTTGGGACTATGAACGTATTTCGGGAGATCCCCTTGTACTGCATATTTATTTTGGGACTATGGACGTATTCCGGGAGATCCCCCTGTACTGCATATTTATTTTAGGACTATGGACGTATTCCGGGTGATCCCCATGTACTGCATAATCATTTGGAACAACGGGACGGTATCCCGGAAGATTCCACTTTGTGATATATATTGTGTTGAGCCGAGGACTCTTTTTTTTTTTACGCAATCCACTAGGCAGAGCCTAGGGCTAGTTTTTATTTATATATAGAAAAAATAAAACAAGGTAGCATGTCGTCTTGCACTGTGCAAAACCATAATTTATGTCTACTACATAACTCCTATTATCAACTTTGGGCTCGACATCCCAAACTTGATATTACAACTTGAAATACTAATACTATGAACTAGCATCTAAAATTTGTATAAAAACTAGATATAATCTGTAAACCTTATTGGCATGATAATCACTCAAAGTGTGCTGCTCGATCCATGTGTAGTTCCTAACCATTGCGTAAAGTAAGATCCAGTGAATAAGTCTGCATTGCATATCCAGATGTTGATCTGCATTGCGTATTAGTATATTGATCTAGTATGTACTTAGATCCCCTTTGTGGCAATCAACTGCTTACTTCCCATTTGCACTGCCCGACCTCGTTGCTTGCGTGAAATCTTCCTCTCACCTGCTCTATTAACCTGTATAAATTGTCCAGTTCATAGATATTGTGCTACTTATTCTTGTTGCATTATGAACACCTTCCAGATTAGCTCACATAGTTCCAGTATTTGATGCCAACATAATAATCGACTGCTCGTATACTGAACACTGCTCGCATGTGTTGTTTGTCCAAGGATATGCAGGACTGCTTGGTGTTGGCTCTCTCTTTAACCCACACTGACCATTCTGTGCAGAGTTGTCCATGTATTGCATCTTGTATTTGCTTATGATCTCAATTACCCTCATGCTTGTGCCTACTCTAGCTTTCCTCACATTGGAATGAGTACTAAGTACTAATACCACCAAATGTGAGTATGGCTTAGAGTAGGGCATGTTTACAGTATCGTCTCCATATATGCATTCTGTTGTCATCAAGTATCTGAGCATCATGAAACTCCAGTTCATGTCCTGTGTTGTAACCACTGTCCAGTGTTTCTTTTTTCCAGTGTGTCTCCATCTTCTTTCTTTTCTTTTGTACTTTGCAATGCTTTGTTTTAATGTCCTTCTCTTTGAGAATTCCATTAGAAAATGCAGTAGTACATCCTAGATATCCTGCTGTCCAACTTGACAGCACTGTACAATTCCACCTCCTCCTGCTCTGCCCAATTCTCTTATACTTTCTGGGCTCGTTATTTCTGTAGCCACATCTTACCATGTTATGCCTTGCTACTGAGATATTGTCCATGTCTAAGGTTCCTCCTATGGAATGAATGCCAAGCATTAATACCACCATAAGGAGTTCCCTTTCAAAATAGAACAATATTTCAGATTTTGTTCCTGCAAAAAAGAAAAAGAGGTTAGGAATAAACTTGATCCCCATGCTCTCCTTCTTATAGTTTAGGACATGCAGCTTCAAG
>ML379499.1:0-18018 GCA_005239525.1 Nicotiana knightiana
CCCATTGTGGTAAGACTGGGCACTACAAATATGAGTGTACTACAAAAGAGCAGGCCAGTCAAAAAATTGAGAGGTTTGTAAAAAGGAAAAACTGGCTACCAAATTGGGCCAGGAAAAATTTGATTCACCCATTCTCTCATAGAAAAGGACCCAAACTAGTTTAGGTTCTTAAAACTAACCCCTGATTCTTTTGTAGGTTCAAGTGAGAGGAGGCAGCCAAATTTGGTATTTGGATAGTGGCTGCTCAAAGCATATGACTGGGAACATGGAACAGTTCCTTTCACTTGAAAGTCTCAAAGGAGGAAATGTCTCCTTTGGAAACGGAAAGAAAGGTGAAATTATTGGGGTTGGTAAAGTAGGTAAGGATGACACACGATCCATTGAACATGTGTATCTAATAGATGGCTTGAAATATAGCATGATCAGTGTATCACAGCTGTGTGACAGAGTCTTTTACTTCCATAAAATATTTTGTGATTAACCTACTTACTGACAACCTTTTTTTGCAGGGAAAAAGAATGAATAACATCTATGTCATAGACTTGTCCACACTGTCTGAAAATGAACTCACTTGCCTAAGTGTGTTGGACAGTGATCCCCTCCTGTGGCACAAACAACTTGGTCATGCGAGTCTGACTCAGCTTAACAAACTAGTCTCTAAGGACTTAGTGGTAGGACTTCCTAACATTAAGTTCAAGGAGGACAAAGTTTGTGAGGCATGTGCCAGGGGGAAGAAGGTAAGGTCCTCTTTCAAAAGTAAGAAAATAGTCATTACCACCAGGACGTTGGAACTGGTTCATATAGATCTATGTGGTCCTATGAGAACTCTGAGTAGAGGTGGTAAGAGATATGTGATGGTGCTAGTTGATGATTATTCAAGGTTCACTTGGACCTTATTCCTGGCATCTAAGGATGAAGCATTTGATATGTTCACCTCATTTGTTAAGAAAACTCAAAATCAATTAGGACATCAACTAGCATCAATAAGATCTGACCACGGTACTGAATTTGAATATGCTAAGTTTGCTGAGTTCAGTGATGAACATGGTGTTGATCATAACTTTTCTTCTCCTAGAACCCCATAACAAAATAGGGTTGTTGAAAGGAAAAACAGAACTCTTGAAGACATGGCAAGAACTATGCTTCTATCTAGCAAACTACCTCACAGTTTCTGGGCTGAAGAAATAAACACTGATTGTTACATAATCAATAGATGCATGACCAGAACTCTAGTAGAGAAAACTCCCTATGAATTACTTAAAGGGAGAAATCCCAAAATATCCCACTTTAGGGATTTTGGATGCAAGTGTTTTGTGCATAATAATGGCAAAGATTCCCTAGGAAAATTTGAACCCAGAAGTTATGAGGGAGTATTCTTGGGATATTCATTACATAGCAAAGCTTCTAAAGTGTATAATAAAAGAACTATGTATGTGGAGGAAAGTATACATGTTGTCTTTGATGAAACTAATATTATTGCTGAGATACAGGAACCTGAAGATGAGGAGGTTGGACTAGTGAGAAATAGTGATCACATTGAAGCAAACATAGAAGGTGGAACAGGTGATGGATCAGGTTCAACTACCCCAAGCAACATGACAGGGGGAATTCAACATATGCAACCTGGCCCTGATCGTGCTCCACAGCAACAAGACATCATGGAATTGTCTAGGAATGAACAGTTGGTACTCAAACCACACAGATATCAGAGTTCTCACCCTCCTGAGAACATCATAACAGATTTGGCATCCGGAATCAAAACAAGATCATCCTTGAAAAATATGTGTGCGTTTGATGCCTTTCTATCCATGATCAAACCAAAGAACATTGGCGAAGCCCTACAAGATGCTGATTGGGTAAATGCCATGCAAGAAGAGCTGAATCAGTTTGAAAGAAGTCAAGTATGACACTTGGTACCCAGGCCACTAGACAGATCAGTGATTGGCACCAAGTGGGTCTTCAGGAACAAGCTCGATAAAGATGGAACTGTTACAAGGAATAAGGCAAGACTAGTTGTTCAAGGGTATAGTCAAGAAAAAGGAATTGACTATGATGAGACCTTTGCCCCTGTGGCAAGACTGGAGGCAATCAGACTTCTTATAGCATTTGCTGCACACATGGAATTCACTCTTCATCAGATGGATGTTAAGAGTGCCTTTCTCAATGGCTATCTGAAGGAACATGTATTTTTCAAGCATCCTTCAGGTTTTGAAAGCAAGGAGTCACCTGACCACGTATACAAACTCGACAAGGCTCTATATGGTCTCAAACAAGCACCAAGAGCATGGTACAAACGATTATCAAAATTCCTGCTAGAACATGGGTAAAACGAGGCAAAATTGACAGTACCTTGTTCTTAAGGGAAAAGGGTAAGGATCTCCTGGTTGTGCAAATATATTAAATTTGGGGAAACCTCTGAAAAATTGAGCAAGGAATTTTCTATGCTAATGGGAAGTGAGTTTGAGATGAGTATTGATGTGTAAGCTAAACTTTTTCTTAGGCTTGCAAATTAAGCAAAACCCAAATGGAACAATGATCCACCAACAAAAGTATGTGAAAGAATTGCTGAAGAAGTTTAAAATGGAAGACTCAAAGAAAATAGACACTCCCATAACCAAAGCTACAAAATTGGATGTGGATGAACCTGGTTCATCTGTTGACCAGAAGCTATACAGAGGGATGATTGGGTCTCTATTATATCTCACTTCCAGCAGACCTGATATTGTGTTCAGCGTGGGACTGTGTGCTAGGTTTCAGGCAAATCCAAAAGAGTCTCACCTCACTGCAGTGAAGAGAATTTTGAGATATTTGAAAGGCACCATTGATTTGTGCCTTTGGTATCCTAAAGGTAGTAATTTCGACCTTGTAGGATATGCTGAGGCTGATTATGCAGTATTCCTGGTTGACAGGAAAAGTACTTTAGGTATGGCTCACTTTCTGGGTTCATGCCTTGTGTTTTGGGCTACCAAGAAACAAAATTCAGTAGCCTTGTCTACTGCTGAGGCTGAATATGTGGCTGCAGCCTCTTGCTGTGCTCAGTTGCTATGGATCAAGAAACAACTCATGGACTTTGGTATAGATGTGGGATGCATTCCTATTTCTTGTGACAACACCAGTGCAATTAGTATGACGAAGAACCCAGTTCATCATAAGAGAATTAAGCACATAGATGTTAGGAACAATTTCCTGAGGGATAACTATGAAAAATGAATGATCTCAATTGAATTTTTTGCTACTGATCAACAAATTGCAGATATCTTTACTAAAGCATTGAGTAGGGAGCATTTTGAGAGAAACAAGATTGAATTAGGGATGATTAAAATCACCTGATTGAAAAATTGAAAAAAAAATTTGGCTAGAAACACTAACATAGATAATCAACCAGTCTAATCATTGCTCAGCATCATGACTTTACTGTCATACTCTCTTACCATGTATTAATATGATTCTTTGGTTGCTAATGATGTTTCTCTATCTTTGTAAATTGAGGCAAATTAAGGACTTCAACACGATGAACCTGGTTCATCTCTACTGGTTCATCTGACTGACAAGGTACGTGCTCATCTCCATACAATTATTGAACTAATTACAGTCACACATGAGCAGGATTCTATCTATATTTGGTTCATTTCACAGTCCTTGTACTAATCCCTAAATGAACTCGTTCCAAGAAGTCACATCGGTACTCAATTAGCCTAGAATTAAGAAACTCTTAACCGTCAAATCAATGAAACTACTACTACTATTAGACTTCCACTTAAATAATTTTTCTACCCGTTGTATAATTAATAGCCATATCTTATATAAGGGTCATAATTACTCTCCTCTTCATAAAGTAACCGTCGAACCTGGATCATTAGTGTTCAAACCCAAAAACTGATCACTCTTTCTTTTCTTCCTGAACTTCACTCATAATCATGTCTTCACCACCATCTGCTTCATCTTCTTCATCACCAAATCGTGATTATGATGGAGCGAACTATGAATCAGATTCCAATTCTCCATCGGTATACGTTTCTTAATCTTCAGAAAAAACCACAAACCCTGAAAACACTCCTGTTCCAGAACCCACATCTAACCCTAACCCAGCCCCTCGTGGTTGTCGTGTAAAGGTTCTTGCCAAAAAATCAGTGGCTTCTTGGTCACGTGCAAAATTCTTGGAAATAATTCTGCAGGCTGAAAAGGATAATAAGTCAGAATCTTCAAGTGAGTCTTTTAAATCAGCCAACGAGGATGAAGCACCTGGTTCATCAATTCTGAACAAGGTAATGTTGATGTAATTTCTGAGTCTGCTAATGCTGAGAACAGATTTGTTCTGGTTGGGTCGGTAGTGGATGTTGAAGTGCCTAGTAGGCAAAGAAAATTAGAAAAAGGTAAAGTTCTTGAGGGAAAGGGATTTGGGGAGGATGGTAATACATTGACTATTTGTGGTCCCATTCCTGAGAAGGTTGGAGAAGATGTCATAGAGATAGGGGAAGTGTAGTCGAGGAAGCAGCGGCAGGTCTAGCAAGCTTGAAGAAAGGAGCATATGAACCTGGTTCATCTGGGGATGAAACGTTGGCTGAAAGGCTAAGAAAACTGGGGGAGTCCTATAACCCCAAGAAAAGGAGGACTCAGAAGTCCAAGAAGGCCACTAACCCAGTTCCTTCCAAGAAGAGGAAAACTTCTGTAGTTGCTTATGCTCCTGTTCCTAAGGTGGGTGCTACACGTAGTGCTGTGAGAGAGGAAGAAGAACTGTTTGAGAAGGCTCTGCTTGAGAGCAAGAAAAAGAGAGCTATAAAGGGAAAGGCTAAAGTGGGAGAGCCTGTGGAGGTTGTTGTTGTTGAAGAGGATACGATGGACCTGGTCCATTATGAGGAGCAGACTGCTCCTGTTGTGGTTGAGGCACCAAAATAAAAAAGGGCTAAGTCTTCTTCCAAGAAGTCAGCTAAAGTGTCTACCACACCTACAAGAACCGTTAAAAGGACCAGGTCCAAGGCAAGAAAAGTGAAGGTCGTTGAAAAAGATGATGATAGAGAGTGGAGTGGAGAAGATGAGGGGGAAGTTGGTGAGGTGACTACTGACAGAATCACCTTGTTTGGTAAAATAACAATTCTTAAGGGAAAGTTGTTGAAGGATCTTGAGGAACCTGGGATAAGATACCTGCTGGACACACTGGATGTTCAGGGGTGGAAGAACATGGTTCTTCATATTGAAGGAATGTTGGCTAGAGCTGAACTGGTGGAATTCATGGGTAATGCAGTGGTTAAGGACGGCAGGGTCATTACCATAGTCAGAGGAATTCAAGTTTCCTTTGATGCTAAAGAACTGGGAGAAATTCTGCAAATTCCTCCTGAGGGCTATGAGGATTCCACGAGGCAAAGATGGCCTAGTTTGGATGGGATGGCCTCAGCAATCAATATTACCAGATTCTTCAGTGACAATGAAAGGGAAATTGAACCCAGGCCAGTCTACAAAAGTGAAATGAAGCCAGAACACAAGTTGCTCTTCGAGTTTGTCATCAAGTTCTTGCTGCCAAGACNTTTGATAAATTGGCCAGCCTTCATCATCCAACTCTTGGACAGAGTTGTGAATGGAACAAAAGCACATGCAATTCCATATGGTTTTATTCTGACTGTTGTGCTTGCTCATTTTGATGTTCCTGTGAAAAAGGTTGAGATGGCTAACTATTTTGAGAAGGATACTTTGCTGACTTGCGATTATACTGTCAATATTCCTGTAGATGAACCTGGTTCATCTAGGAAGCAGCCTGTCAACAGCAAAGTTCAAACTCTGGTGCAACAAAGCGAGATCAAGGATATGGAGATCCTTTGTTTGAAGTCTCGTTTGATTGAGGTTGAAGCTGAGCGATGCTCTCAGGGCTGATTTATCAAAAGAGAAGGAAAAGAACGAGGGTGTTCTTAATCAGATGCTTTCTCTTCTACAAACCAACATCACAACCTCCTCTGCACCTTCCAATCCTTAGGCTGTCTAGAGCTTCCAAAACCCCTCTTTAGACCAGTTGTTTAGTTTCTTTTGTTTTTATTCTGTTTTGCTCATGGTTAGGGATGTTTTTGTTTTGTTTGTATGGTGTTTGNTGAAATTTTGTTGTTTTGTTATTGACTTGTCTCAATTTCTTAGATAGCTTACATTTATTGGATACTTATGATGATTAATCATGTTTGCACCTGCAGTTGCCTCAATGGCCATGAGTAATTGTTAACAACACTGGTGAGTTTATCATTTTGCAAACTTTTCGGTGATGCCAAAAGGGGGAAGAAAAGTGCTTTTATATTTGAAGTATATTTATAACCTAATGAACCTGGTTTCTCTATGATAAATGTTTGAAAAATATTCAAAGTGTTTGAGTTGTATACAGGGAGAAGCACAGAGTTTGTCATCATCAAAAAGGGGGAATTTATTGACCCAAGTCACTGCATAGTTTTGAAGATTGACAAACGTCTGACCAGTTGAACCAGGTCCATCAGAGCACACCTACTTGACCTGACGCGTTGGCACAGAAACCTTATATGCATAGGAGATAAATGCGAGTGTGAAGTATCAGTGAACAAGGAGAGTATCTTCTATTGCGAAAAGGTTGCAAATTGATAAGATAATAGAAGTTGAATTCAACAAGGACAGTAAAGAAGGAAGGAAGTTGAGTTTAATACGAATTCGTTCTCCCAGGTAGAGTTGAACTAGAACTAAAAGACAAACTCAACAACTGACTTTATAAATAATGGAAGGATTCTTGCTTGAATCAAGAACGCACAAGTGCAGAAATGAATCAAGAGCTGAAAGCAAAATTCCCAGATATTTTGCAAGCAGAATTATTGTGCAACACAAAGGCTACAGACCAGCTAGAAGAACCAGTTCCATCTGTTTGTCATTGAGTCTAGTTGGTTGTAGTAGGAGTTTTAATATTGTATCTTTTCAGCTTTCATAGAAGCAATTGTAATAGGTACGCATTGTTCAAGTTAGAGTTAACTTGAAGCTTGTAGAAATTAGCTAGGGGCTAGTTACTACAAAGGGATTAGAGTTAGTCCTAGGATTACAAAAGAGTTTATTTTGTAAGNTAAGAAGAACCAGGTTCTTCTATTGAGACAGCACTCGAAAATTAGGTACCACACAAAGTAACCTATCTTTTTGTGTGGTATTGACATATAAAACAACATTGATGATATCAGAGAACTTGTGATTCTTGATTATCATTAACCTTTCGTAATATTGTGGATCCTGAGCCCTGCCAAAGAACTTGTTCATCTGCTCTTCATCTAATGTCGGCCTGTCCTTCGCTGATTCTGACCTCCATCGAGTAGCGTACTCGCGGAAAGTCTCAATGGGCTTCTTCTTAAGATTCTGGATATAGAAGACGTCTGGTGCATTTTTCGTGTTGAATATGAGTCTATCCATGAAATCTGATGCCATGCTTACCCAATTAGCCTATTTCTTGGGATTTTGACTTATGTACCAAGATATGGCGTCTCTAGTGAGGTTTCTCATGAATAGCTTCATGTGAATCTTTTCGTTCTTTCCAACCCCTACGAGTTTGTCACAGTAAGTTCTCAAATGAACCTTTGGGTCACCCGTTCCATCAAACATTTCAAACTTGGGAGGTTTGTAACCCTCCGGCAGTTCTACATCTGGCTGAATGCACAAATCCTCGTAATTCAGACCTTCGATTCCTTTTCCTCCTTCAACACCCTAAACTCGGCTTGTGATTTTCTTGAGCTCCTCTGCCATGTTCTTAATGAGCAGGTCCTTCTCGGTGGATTCTGGTGTATATGAAATTTGTTGAGTAGAGTGGGGTAAGGTTTCCACGTATATGGGGTTGTTTTGGTGACGACCAGGAGTTTGGATATAGTGGTGATCGTTGGTTGAATTTTGGAGATCGGGGATAGGCTGTGGGTTATTTTGAGGAGTGTGGTAATTGGTTTGCAGATATTGAGTTGGGAGATGCTGATGTTGAGGCGGTGTAGGTATGAGTAAAGGATTTTGAGGAGGGGTTTTATATTGGTAGGGTGCGGGAGGATTCTGCGGGCGTTGGTTGGGTGTATTCTGAGGAGGTGCCAGGTTTTGGGTATTTGGATGGTTGATATTTGGGATGTTTAGTGTGAGGGAGAGGTTTGCCAAATTATGGACCTGCTCAAGCTCACCCTGTAGTTCAAATATTTTCTTTTCAATCCGCAAAACCAATTCATTTGGTGTCGGAGTACTCCGACCATCAGAAGTTTCCGCATTCTCAGCATCTGCAGTGTCGTCGCCACTCATATTATCCATCTTAGCTTTCCCTTTGCCTTTTGATGCACTTGGAGGAAGAGGTGGAGGGCCTCTAGATCTGGTGTGATATGCTGATGATGCCAGTATGCGTGAACCAACCTTAGGGCATGAGAATAATCAAAAAGAAAGAAAAATAAAAGGTAACCAAGTTAGTGAGAGTTCTGAAAAAGGTTTGTAGTATTTAAACACATATTGTAGGAATGTAAATTCGCGTCCTAATTTGGGAGCCTCGTTGTGCCCGAGGTAGGCCTAGCGACAAGTAGATTTGGAGAATTTTAATGCCAATAATTTCCCCATTTCATTAACGTAATAAATAAGACGAATGTAAAATCACAATAAGGTAAGTCACTAATGGCACTGGGCCTTATTACATCCGAAAAGCAAAAAATGAATAAGCCTAACTTACTTGGTCCCAGAAGGACCTTGTCCAGGCCTGGTTCTCTTGGCTCCATCAATCAGGTTACCCAGGTCGTGCATGTCCAGCAGCAGGTATGCACTGGCGAGATCTCCTCCTTTGATACCTTTAGGTCGCACATGTCTGTCTTGTGTTGTTCCAGATGCTCAGCCTCGGACTCGCGAACCCTTCTGCGTAGTCTGTTATACTTCACCTGTGTTTCGGCAGCCTCAATCTATCACTGTTTCCTTGACTGACCCCTGGCTCGACTATTCCTGCTATGCAGTCCTCCAACCATGCTGGGTAAAAGCACACATGTCCTGCGTGATATCGATCCAGCTCGATGGTGTCCCTTTCCATAATAATCTTCAAGTGCCACATATGTTGAGCTTTACATTTATATGGGATGTCATCATCTTGGAAATCCGCTCTGTAGTGACTCATTTTGGAGACTCATGGTATAATCTGTTTTCTACCAGCTTGTCTCATGACCCTGATAGGAACATAGGGGTGTATATCCCTTAACTCGATCAACACCAAGTGTGGAGAGTCCCTAGATCGTATGATGAACTCATTGATGGGGAACCACTCGAACATCCAATAAACATGGTCCTCAGTCAAGTTGTCGAACAATTGCACCCATTTTGTAGCATTCTCCGGTTGAGCAAACCTATCTAGGATAAAGGTCATTCTCTTGGGGTTATGAAAGGCTATGTGATCATTCCACGGTCTCCGCGGAAACTCTTGGCAGTATTGACCTCTCTGGAAATGTCCTAGAAACCAAATTTGTAGTAGCAGATTACAACCCTAGAAGTGTTTGAACCCTTTCTGGAAGAGATCCAAGGCCCGATATATGTCTGCTATAATCATAGGTATAATAGTATATGTTTGTCCCTCGATTCCCCCATTAAACCTTTGGTTACCATGGCCAGTCTGGTGTGAACTATGTCCTTTTTGCTTGGTATCATTATCATACCCAAGAAGTAGACTATAAACATGAAAACCCTGTGATGAATCCAACCCAGGGAAGTGATAGAGAACTCGTCAAGGAATATACGGTAGGATTTGTTGTGACTGTTGATAGTAGGCTATATAGACGCTATTTACACTCTTAATGAATCATACTTTAGTGTTGTTTTAAGTGCAAAACTGATAACAAAATGCTCTAAATAGTGTTTTTATGCTTTGCAGGAAATAATCCATGTTCAGAAGATACTTTGGAGCGTTTTAGAGTAAATCGCGGGAGTATAAGGCCAATCAAGAAGAACCCGAGTGAAAAGAAGCAAGAAAAAGGCGAAGAGGGCTGGAGTGGAGCCCACCGCGACCGCGGTCAAACACGGTGGGCAAAACAATGCAAGGCAAAACTCATGCAAACAGCCACGGTCGCGCCGCATTCTGCCGCAGCCGCGGTCGATCCGGAAAAAGCCCAGAAACTGCAAGGACTTAAGTGCAAAAATGGGAGAAATTAGCCTAACCCTATTTAAACCTTATAAACTCGTCCAAGAAAGTTTAGGCTTGTTTTGAGATTGACTTTGGAGGCAAGAACAAGTGTGAGAAGACCGGGCTACAATTAGAGTTTTTCTATTCTCCATCTTTTGTCATTATTTTGGGAATTACGAATTATTTTATGCTTTCTTTGTGTTTTAGCATGAGTAGCTAAACAATCCGTCTAGAGTTGATGGAACCAATTGTTAGATGAAGTTTTGACTCAATATTGTTATAATTGATTCGGGTTTAATCTAAGATTGTTCAACTATGGTTTGTATGGTGATTAATTGAATGGGCCCTTGATTAATTGTGTCTAATTGCTTGGTGTTGCTTGAGAAATAATACCAAGTTAGATTGTTGTTGAACAACACCACTTTTGGGTAATTGAAGAGATTCATTACTTGAACTTAAAAGTAGGGTTAGAGATAACGAAACTTTGGTGGGATAAATTAGAGCTGCATAAGTTATCAGCTAGAGTAGTTCAAGAGAATGCTCTAGTAAATTATTGTAGTTCATCGAGAGATAATTAGAATAACCCATAGCTCATAATCCTTATAGAGTAACACGGTGAGAATATAGCAAACGAGTCAAAATTAGTTTAGCAATTGGGGAAATCACAGCCCTAGATCTTTCTACCATTGATTTATCTTTAATATTAAATATTGTTAGTTTTTAATATCAGTCCTTTTAGTTAATAAATCCAAACAATAATTGATAAAAATACTGCACCCGGGAAAGTGTCTGAGCTTACATTAGCATCACTGAGAGTTGTAATAGGTAGGTTAGTTCCCTGAGCATTTGACTCCGGACTTTAACCGAATTATATTTGCAACGACTGCTTTGTGTTTTATAAGCCACAGTTGCGCGTGATCAAATTTTGGCGCCGTTGCCAGGGAACTAACGGTGTTATTTGTTAGAACTTAGAAGTATCGCTAGAATTATTAGTTTAGCTCAATTTTCTACGTTGTTAAATAATTTTTCATTGAAATTCTCACGTTTGAATTCTTGTGTGAAGCAGGTGTATGCCTAGAAACTCTTCGAGACTGCTGAACTTCTTGAAGGACTCTCAGACCCTGAGAAAACATTCTGAGCCTTAAATCGTGCTAACAAGAAGGACAAACACTTACCGCAACTTGAAATGGAAAACGTAGATAACGTCAACGCAAACAACCGGGTACCTCTTGTATCAAACGATGGAGGGGTGACACCTCTTGTGCCAGAAGCTGCACTCTATGATTGGGCACATCCAACAACTGACAACCTGGCCACCGCCATTGTTGTACCCCAAATACAAGCGGAGACATTTCAGCTCACTAACAATATGCTGCATCTTCTACAGAATAAGGGATTGTTCTCCGGGTCACACATTGAAGATCCTTATCAACACCTGAATTTTTTTTTGTCAATTTGTGTGACCCAAAGGCAGCCAAATGTGACCCCGCAAGCCATCAAGCTGCTATTGTTCCCTTTCTCGGTGACTGGGGAAGCTTAGATTTGGCTGAGTTCACTCCCAATAAACTCCATTGCCACATGGGAGGAATTAGTCAAGTAGTTCCTGAATAAGTTCTACCCTCCCAACAAGACTGCAAGACAGATTGACGAGAAATTGCAGTACAAGAAGAAGCCCACTGAGACCTTGCAGGAAACTTGGGAAAGATTCAAAGGGATGCTAGTGAAGTGTCCTCACCATGGTATCCCAGACCAGATGCTCGGCTAAAGATTCTACATGGGGCTAGCGGACAATTTGAAAGCAAATGTGGACGCTTCAGCTGGGGGTGCTTTTCTGAGCAAGACATTTACTGAGTGCAAAGTACTTCTTGACAAGATGGCTCAGAATTCAGGATGGATGATGAGAGGTACGACCCTGACGCCAATAGTGCATTCAGTTCCTCTTGACCCAAATAATTCACATGGATTGACGAGATGGGTACAAAGCAATTGCATATCGTTGATACAACAAATAGAGGATTGTGTACCCCTTGCATCAATCAATCTTATATGTGTTCATGGAGTGGAGAAGGTGATAACCAGGGTCCCAGAGAAGATATGAATTATGTTAACAATTTTGGGGGTCAGAGACAAGGAGGACAACAGAAGGGTCTAGCACCCAACCAGCAGTACAGACCTAACATACCACAACCTGGAGGTGTACGACCACAAGGCCAATTGGTTCCATATCAGAGACAATAGTGCTATCAGTAACAACATCAGCAACAAATGACATACCAACCACCTCATCAGCAGCAAGACAACAACATGGTGGAGATCAAGGGTATGCTGCAGCACTCATTGGCACAAATGGTAAGATGCAGGAAAAGTTGGCAGCACACGATTCAGCAATAAAGGGGATTGAAACTCAACTGAGGTAGCTGTCCATGGCCTTAATAACCGCCCCCAGGGATCATTGCCGACTGACACAAACATCAACCCAAAGGAGAAAAACCCGAATCATCTTATGTTAGTCAGCTTCCGGAAAGGGAGAGATTTAGACAGGGAGCAATAGGTTGCTCAAACCAAAAGAGAGACTATGACAGGCACTCTAGTTCCAGTTGAGATAGATGAATCAGCAGAACTCACTGAAGTGGTGGTTGAACAAGCCCAGGTTGAAAAGATAAAGCCAAAGAAAGTGAAAAATTTGCAGAACAAGTGTCTCCTCTTGCGCCACAAAATTCTAACAAAGAACAGCCAGCAAGCAGTGGACAAAAAGTGATGCATGCATCATTCCCTTAGAGATTGGCAAAACAAAAGAAAGAGGATCAATACAGGAAATTTATGGAGATGCTTCGTTAGATTCAATTGAATATTCCTTTGATGGATGCCTTGAGGGAAATGTCAGGCTATGCAAAGATGATGAAAGACCTGATGTCGCTGAAATTTGATTTTCAGGACCCGTCCACAGTGACTCTGACACAGACATGCAGTGGAGTAGTGACTAGAACCATGGCTCAAAAGATGTCTGATCCAGGTAGTTTCACCATTCCGTGCACCATTTCAAGTTATGTTTTTGCAAAAGCATTGTGTGACTTAGGAGCCAGCATAAATTTGATGCCTTTGGCAATCTACACAAAGATGAGCATTGGCAGAGCTAGGCCGACTTCGATGTTGTTGCAATTGGCTGACTGCATAGTTAAAAGACCGAAAGGGATTCTTGATGATGTGCTGGTGCAAGTGGGGAAGTTTGTATTCCCTGCTAACTTTGTCATTCTGGACTGCCAAGTCGACGAGGAGATTCCATCATTTTGGGAAGGCCATTTTTAGCCACTGGGAAAGCACTGATTGATTGTGAGATTGGGGAATTAAAAATAAGGTTGAACGATGAAGAAGTGATATTCAACGTCCAACAATCCATGAGGAGACCTAGTGAATATGCAAATTTTTCACTAGTAGAGGCAGTGGATGTGATACTACATGATGAAGATGAGACCCTTAATGCCAAATATCCATTGGGAGCTTGTTTGAAAATTTTAGAGGAAATGGATGGCGAAGGGTTGGCAGAGTGGGTTATGGCACTCGAAGGCCAAGGATTTTGAAAGAGAGAACCCCGATTTGAACCCCTCTATTCAGAAGAAAGAGCCTCACCACTTGCAAAACCATCATTTGAGACACCACCACAACTGGCACTGAAGCCACTTCCAACCCACCTCAGGTATGCCTTCTTGGGTCCCATATCTACTTTACTTGTTATCATATCATCTGGTTTGCTAGTTGTGCAGGTTGAACAATTATTCAAAGTGTTGCAAAACTGCCATTGGTTGGACCATGACAGACATAAAAGGTATCAGTCCGCCCTTCTGCATGCACAAGATTCTTCTGGAAGAACTGGAAGAAGGGCACAAACCTTCCAGGGAACATCAACGAAGGCTGAACCCGAACATGAAAGAGATAGTGAAAAAGGAGGTGATTAAGTGGCTGGACGCGGGCATCATCTTTCCCATCTCTGACAGCAATTGGGTGAGCCCCGTTCAGTGTGTACCGAAAAAGGGCGGAATGACTGTTGTACAAAATGAGAATAACGAGTTGATCTCAACTCGTACAGTCACCGGGTGGCGGATCTGCATGGATTATAGGAAACTAAATGCAGCCCCCCGAAAGGACCATTTCCCCTTGCCATTCATTGACCAGATGTTGGACAGATTAGCTGGGCGATCCCACTTTTGTTTCTTGGACGGATACTTGGGGTACAATCGAATCTCAATAGCCCCGGAAGATAGAGAAAAATGTACTTTACATGTCCGTATGGAATCTTTGCTTTTCGGAGAATTCCCTTTGGGCTTTGCTATGCACCGGCCGCATTCCAGTGGTGTATGTTAGCCATCTTTACCGACATGGTCGAAGACATTATGGAAGTGTTTATGGATGATTTCTCCGTGGTAGGAGATTCATTCGAAGATTGTCTCCATAACCTCAAAAGGGTGCTCAAACGATGTGTGGAAACAAATCTAGTGTTGAACTGGGAGAAGTATCATTTTATGGTACAAGAAGGAATAGTGTTGGGACATAGAGTGTCCAAAAAGGGGATTGAAGTAGACTATGTGAAAGTTGACGTGATTGAGAAGCTACCACCACCTACTTCAGTGAAAAGCAGTGAGGAGTTTCCTTGGGCACGCCGGATTCTACCGGCGGTTCATGAAGGATTTTTCAAAAATTGCTAACCCTTTATGTAAGCTGCTTGAAAAAGACTAGCACTTTGTGTTTTCTAATGTTTGCAGATTGGCAATCGAGGAGCTGAAAAAGAGATTGGTGACCGCAACCATCATTGTTGCACCCGACTGGGAGCAACTATTTGAACTGATGTGTGATGCCAGTGATTATACGATAGGAGCAGTCTTGGGGCAGCGCAAAGAGAAAATTATGCACCCCATATACTATGCAACCAGGACTCTTAGTGGTGCACAGTTGCACTACACAGTCACTGAAAAGGAAATGATCGATGTAGTGTTTGGCTTCAACAAATTCAGGTCATATTTGATTGGATCAAAATTTATTATTTATACTGACCATGCAGCCATTAGGTACTTGATAGCAAAGAAGGAATCAAAACCCCACCTAATTCACTGGGTTCTGTTGCTACAAGAGTTTGACCTGGAAATTCGTGACCAGAAGGGAACAGACAACCAAGTGGCAGACCACCTCAAGGTTGGAAGGGTCAGAAAAGAGAAAAGAGGTTGGAGATATCATCGAGACCTTCCCAGATGAGCAATTACTGGCAATGACAATGAAGGAGGCACCATGGTATGCTGATATTGCTAACTACTTAGCATGTGGTATAGTACCGCATGATTTCTCCTCGAGTCGAAAGAAAAAGTTTTTCTGGGATTTTCGTGATGAGCCTTTATTGTTCAAAATATGTGTTGATAACATGATTCGGCGGTGTATCCCCGAGAAAGATCAACCCTCTATTTTGCAGGCCTGTCATGCTTCGCCATATAGGGGACACTTTGGAGGAGTCCGAACAGCAGCAAAGGTACTAGAATCAGGACTATACTAGCCTACATTGTTCAAGGATGCTCATACCCGGGTAAAAAGCTGCGATGAATGTCAAAAGACGGCCAACATATCCCATCATCATGAGATTCCAATGACCACAACCAAGAGGTGGAAGTACTTGACATGTGGGGAATCAACTTCATGGGGCCATTTGTCAGCTCTTACGGTAACACGTATATACTGGTGGCCATTGACTATGTCTCGAAGTGGATCGAAGCAGTTGCTCTCCCAACCAATGATGCAAAGGAGGTGACTAATTTCCTAAAGAAAAACATATTCACCCGTTTTGGCACCCCCCCCCCCGGGCCATAATCAGTGATGGTGGATCTCACTTCTGCAATAGAGCGTTTGCACGCTTGTTGGAGAAGTATGGTGTTCGCCACAAGGTAGCCTCACCATACCACCCACAAACAAGCGGGCAGGTTGAAGTGTCCAACAGGGAAATCAAAAGTGTCCTCTCAAAAATGGTGAATGCAACAAGAACGGATTGGGACATGAAGTTGGACGATGCATTGTGGGCATATCGCACAGCCTTCAAAATCCCAATTGGTATGTCACCTTACAAGTTGGTATTTGGTAAAGCATGCCACCTTTCGGTTGAGCTCGAACATAGAGCACTGTGGGCACTGAGGCAGTTGAACATGGACATAGAAACAGCGGGCACCAACAGAGTTAATGGGCTGCATGAGTTCGAGGAATTCCAGTTCCACGAATTCGAGAGTGCTCGATAGTATAAATAAAGGATGAAATTGATGCATGACAACCACATCTTGGATCGAAACATCAAACCCGGAGAACTAGTGCTACTATACAACTAAAGATTGAGATTGTTCCCAGGTAAGTTGAAGTCCCGATGGTCAGGTCCATTCAAAGTAGTGCAAATGTTCCCAAGTGGAGCTGTAGAGATCGAATCAGAAGATGGGACGAACAAATTCATAGTGAATGGACAGAGGTTGAAACAGTATCTTGGTATAAGTGAAGAAAAAGGGGACAATGTGGTTATAACTCTCGAGGAGCCGCAATACACAAATGAGGATTGATGGCAAGAGTCTGTGTCGTGTCGCGACGTTAAATCAGGCGCTTCATGGGAGGCAACCCATGATTTTATGTTCTTTTCTCTTTTGTATTGTTGTTTTAATTGATGTAGATGTTACTAACCCATTTACTAATGTACAGGGCAACATGAGTGCATATTGGGAGAAGACAGGGTCAAGTCATAACTCCTGTAAGGTAATCTAAAAAAAAAAAGAAATCGGAATACCGTCACCGCGGCGCGACCGCGGTAGAAATCGTCTCTGTCTTGGCTCACCGCGGCGCGACCGCGGCAGGTCATGCATCTTCTGTTTCCAAAACCCCCATTCACCGCGCCGCGGTTGACCGCGGTGAACCCCAGCGCGCCCAGGTAAGTTTAATTTCGGTAATTTTTTTTTAATTTCTATTTCTTTTCTTCTTTCTCATTCTTCTTATTACCTAATCCCTCTTCATCCACCCATTCCCCAACCCTAACTTAATAAAACCCTTTCCCCCTCCCTCTTCTTCCCCAGCGTTCCCCTCCCCCATTCTCTCATTCTTCTACCTCAAACTCACCACTATTTTCCCTCATCTCCACCACCCCCAACCACCAGGTTTCTCTCTCTTCCTCTCTTCAAGTAAGTCTACTAAATCCCCTCTCTCTTAATTTCTCTTCTTTGTGTTCTTTTATTTTGTATAATGTATATGTTAATGGTAGATCTCCACCATATACAGGTAAAAACAATTATTTTTCTTTTGTAAATTAACTTAGTGTGGCTTGGTGGTAAGATTTGGTGTTGTTGGGTGAAAATCATGTTAGTGGGTTGATGATTAGTTGAAGATTGTGGTTGACATTGGGAAGGGTTTGTACTACTATGGGCTAACATATGCATGTCTAGATCTCTGCACACCATGTGTTTGAAAAATTGCCACATTGAGCTAAAAATTGGTAATGTGACCGTCGTGGTGGTGAAGTCTGAGTAACCACCTGGCGATCACACAAATTGAACCCTCTCTGATAATAAACCTTGTTGTGTCAGGTACCATGTCTCAATCCAGGAAAGATTTGTCTACTCGGTTTGTCTCAAAGGATGCTGAGGAAAGATTTGAAGCAAAGGCATCCCGGAAGATGGTGCATGAAGTACCTATTCACAGGGCCGCCCTGCATAGTGGATGCTCAGAGATGTTCCATGAATTGAGGAGACGCCAGTTGAACGTCTTTTTTGAGGAACCGGAGGAGGCGAATATTTTGATGGTCCGGGAATTCTATGAGAATTTCCCGAAACATGCCAACTGGATAGTCAGAGTCAGAAGAACATGGGTAAATGCTTCTCTTGAAGCAATACGCCGAGCATATCGGCTACCGGTCTTCTCAGGAG
>ML379502.1:0-59333 GCA_005239525.1 Nicotiana knightiana
AACAAGAACTAATTCATGAAATATAATTAATTATAGTGGAAGAACACTTACCCATTAGATTTTAGTGAAAACCCCTCAAACAATCGCCCAAAACCGAGTTCTAGAAGTCAAAATATGTCAAAAATGGTGAAACCCCGATTTTTGATAAACTTATATTCTGCCCAGGTGCTTTGTTCATCGCGATCGCGTAGAAGGAAATGGTTACTGGCGTAAAATGCTCTACGCGATCGCGGAATAACTTATGCGATCGCGTATAAGGAGTAGGTTATCTTCTGCGATCGCGAATGCAGTTATGAAAACGCGAAGAGGAAAAAGGAAGGCTGCCTGGATTATATTACGCGATCGCGAAGATGCTCACGCGAACGCGGAAAGGAAAAAGGTGGAGCTACGCGATCGCGAAGAGGAAATTTTGGGCGACCAGCAAAGAAACATCGGGATCGCGAAGGAAGCATTGCTATCGCGATGAAGGACTTCAGACACCAGAAGACAACAGTTCAAAGTTGGAAGAAAATGACCCGTAGCCCATCCGAAACACACCCGAGACCCCCGGGACCCCGTCTAATCACACAAACAAGTCATATAACCTAACACGGACTCGCTCGAGGTTTCAAACCACATAAAACAACACTAAAACGATGAATTAAACCAAAAATCAATGAAATTCCTCAAAACTTCTTTAAACATCAAATTTTGCAATTAAGGTCTGAATCACATCTAATGAAGTCCGTTTCTTGCAAAACTTTACAGATATGACATAAATATTATATCGAACCTGTATCGGGCTCCAGAACCAAGATATGCGCCCGATACCATAGGTTTCACATAGAATTTCATTTTCAAAATCTCTTATATTTTTCAGAAAACAATTTCTTTTAAAAATTCTTTTCTCGGACTTGGGACCTCGGAATTCGATTCGGGCATACGCCTAAGTCCCATATTTTCCTACGGACCCTCCGGGAACATCAAATCACGGGTCCGGGTCCGTTTACCAAAAATGTTGACCGAAGTCAACTTTATTCAAATTCCTAATAAAAAATTATCATTTTTATCAGTTTTTCACATAAAGGCTTCCCGGCTACACGCCTGGGCTGCGCACGCAATTTGAGGTGAGATAGAAGGAGGTTTTCACAACCTCAAAACACAGAATTAGCTAGAAATATACGGGATGACCTTTTGGGTCATCACATGTATTGTATGTGTAATGCATTTTGTATTCATATGTATTCAGCAGGTTATAATTATGTATTCAGATATAACTGCACCTGTGTGTATTTATATTTATTCGGAATATAAATGCAGTATGTATTCAACAGTTTACTAAATTATATTCTTACTAACTGTTCTAAAAGAAATCATCACGCAATAATCCAATACACCACCAAATCAATGTATATTATTTCAAAATGTAACCGGAGTCTATGACACATCGTTATTGCAGTAATACAAATCAGAACATGAACTAATTCCTATGTGGAGCATTTCTACAAGTACGCTTATTATGTCCTCCCTGCCCACATATGCTACAGGAATGTTGATTTTTCTTCTGCAACAATTCATTGATCGGCTTATCGTGCTTCTTCTTTGGCCTTCCAGGAGGTCTTTTCCATTTGGGTTGTCACGACCCAAACTACCAAGTTGTGATGAAGCCTATCACGGTACTAGGCCAGACGGCTCACTACCAAAACGACGCATTTCATTTTCAAAAATAACTTTCGAGCTATTTAACAATAAATCTTTAATAAGAAATTCAACTCAAAAAATGTGGAAATAAAGGCCCAACATCGGGTGTCACTAGTCATGAGCGGCTACAACTGTCTGTAAATATCAAGACTAACTTAGTCTGGGATTAATCAAGTACAACTAAGGGAAGATAAAGGAGGAGTAAAGCAGGGTTGAGATCTCCATGAAGCTATCTTGCTATCTCCGAGAATCTGCGTCGGAAATAACCAACAACCTCAACCGTGTCTGGAGAACACCTGAATCTGCACACAAAGTGCATGGAGTAACGTGAGTACGCCAACTCAGTAAGTAAAAACCATAAATAAATACTGAGCAGTAGTGACGAGAAATAAAACACATAAATTCCACAATATAAGATCTCAAAAAGATACAACATGCTTTCAAATCAGTATTTGAGTCAAATCATCTCGTTTAAAAGTCCAGTTCTGATGAAAATTTCCAACAGTTTTAACAGAGGCTCAATGCAAAAATTGAGTGAAAAATGATGAAATCATAAACAGTCCCTCAGGGAAAACATCACTCATAAACAGCCGCTCGGGCAAGCCTCACAGTCACTCGCAAACAGCCCATTGGGCATACCTCACAATCACTTGTAACAGCCCCTCGGGCATACCTTACCATTATTCATGCCTCCCAGTCACTCAGCACTCGGCCCTCGGCACTCGCACTCAGTAGGTACCTACGCTCACTGGGGGTGTGTACAGACTCCGAAGGGGCTCCTGCAGCCCAAACGCTATATCAATCTAAATCATGGCATAAATCACTCAGGCCCTCGGCCTATATCAAAACATGTTGCATTGTGCAACCCGATCCTATAAATATCCTCACAATCAGGCCCTCGGCCTCACTCAGTCATAAACCTCAAAAGCCACTCGGGCGTTTCGGTAAAAACAGGGAACTCAGCCCAAAACAACATTTATGTGCATCAAAACAAAGTAATAAAACTTAGTTATGTAGTAAACATATTTAATCATGACTTAGTATATATTTCCAATCGAAAACAGTGAGAGGATAGTAAGAAAAGGCCCCTAAGGGTCCAAACAGCACTGGCACAAGGCCCAAACACAGCATTCAACCCAATTTATAGAAACTCTTTCTAAAACACATAGGTATTATATTATTTCAACAAAATATACAACTCTACAGTTGCTACGGGATGGACCAAGCCACAATCCCCAACGGCGCACACCCACACGCCCATAACCTAGCATGTGTGTCACCTCAAAATAGTAAAATGATTCACGGTTTCATACCCTCAGGACTAGATTTAAAATTGTTACTTACCTCAAACCGGTCAAATCTCTAACCCGTGATGCTCCCGCCTCACGACTCAGCCTCCAAATGCTCCGAATATATACAAAATCAGTATATTACCATCAATATACGCTAATGAAATGAATTCCACAAGAAAAACTATCAAATTAGACCAAAATCCCGAAATCGTCTCAAACCCGACCCCCGGGCCCACATCTCAAAATCTGACAAAATTTACAAAACTAGAAAGCACATTCACTCACGAGTCCAACCATACCAAATTTATCGAAATCCGACCTCATTTGACCCCTCAAATCCTCAAAATTAACTCTCCAATTTTCAAGCCATAAATTCCCAAATTTCTAGCTCAAATTCCCAATTAGATGATGAATAAAGCCATAGATTCATGAAATTTATACCATTATAGGTTAGAATCACTTACCTCAACGTTGCTCCAGGAAATCCTTCGAAAAATCGCCTCTCTCCCGAGCTCCTCAAATCCAAAAATCAAAAATGGAGAACAAAACCTCGAGCAGGGGTTTTCTGTCCAGCAAAAGCGCACCTGCGGTCCCACTTCCGAACCTGCGGAGCCGCATCTGCGGAGAAGTCTGCGATTATTCGGAATTTCATTAACCATACTAACTCCATTCCTGCGATCAACTGACCATACCTTCTGTCATCGCAGATGCGGGGACCAAGCCGCACCTGTGGTCCTACTGTGCACCTGCGCCACAGATCCACTTCTGCGCTCCTCACACCTGTGGTTCCTATTTAGCAGGTGCAGACACACCAGCAACAACAACTTTAGCTGTATTTTTCCAGCTTCAAACTCTCCGATTACTACCCGAAATCACCCCGAGGCCCTCGGGACCTCAACCAAACATACCTACATATCCAACAACATCATACAAACTAAGACGAGCCTTCGGAACAATCAAAACAACATAAAATCACCAAATCAACCTCGGATTCAAGCCTAAGAACTTCTAAACTTCCAATTTTCGCAAACGACGCCGAAACCTACCAAACCTCGTCCAAATAACCTCAAATTTTGCACGTACATCAAAAATAACACTACAAACATACTCCAACTCCTCGAATTCCATTCCGACACCGATATCAAACTTTCCACTGTCGACCAGAAATCACCAAATTTCTAATTTCGCCAATTCAAGCCTAATTCTACCACAGACCTCCAAATTACATTCCGAACACACTCCTAAGTCCAAAATAACCTAACGAAGTTAACTGAACCATAAAAATTCAAATCCGAGATCGTTTACTCATAAGTCAACATCCAGTTGACTTTTCTAACTTAAACTTCTAAATAAGAGACTAAGTGTCTCATTCCACTCCAAAACAACTCCGGACCCAAACAAACCAACCCGGTACAAAGCAACACAGCTGAATAACACATAAATAAGAAGAAATGGGGGAAACAGGACTATAATTCTCGAAGCGACCGGCCAGTTCGTTACATCCTCCCCCACTTAAACATATGTTCGTCCTCGAACGTGCTGAGAGTTGTTCTAAAAGCCATCAAATTGCAAATAACCTTACCACGCACATACACGGGGTGATCCCACGTCACCCTATCCCATATAGGTCTGATATCACAACATAACAAAAATTTCTTCATCCAACCTAGCCCAAGCTTTAGAATCCAAATTTCCACATCCGAAATTTTCTATAAGATCAGAATCTCGTATCTACACACTGTATAAGTCCGAACAAGTTGTATCCAACCATAGCCATAACTCAAGATGAAATCACATGATATCCCGCATAACTCAAACACTCATAGCGATAATTTATAACCATAGTGGCTGCCCAGAAAAACCCAATTCTGGTAATAAACCTATTATCAAACAGAGACCCGTCCTAACACCTTCATATACTGCTAATAATGAAAGAAACACACATAAAACCCATAACTATGCGTCGGATCAACAAGTGGTGGAACTCCCTCTCCTTCGATAGGAACTATTGCAAAATTTCTAAGTCGATCAACATCAATATCCTCCCAAATATACCGCAACCAGATCCAATAGCATCCATTCTAGGTCTGATCACCTCATCTCATCTAACACAACCACTCTAGTGATAATGACGCATCCAATACAGCTTAAATCCACAACCCGTGTAGTTCGTACACCAATAAGCAACCACTCCAAATGTACTCATACATAGAATGTATACGGCTAAAATCAGAGAGCCCGATTTAACGATCATTTCGACCCTTAGAAAGCTCGAAGGCCCGAGTTTCGGCATCGAGGGGCATATCGATGGTTCTCGATCTCGAGGCAGTATAAATCGAAGGTCAACGTGGAAAGGCGGGAAATATCCAAGGAGCACGTGGTTAAAGCTGAAGAAGTACACAAAATAGTATTAGCCCGTACCGTGGCATTAAATGGTTGTACCAGCCATATCTCTTTGCATTAATTACGCATGTACTACGTTGGGATTCCCCCTCATATATAAAGGGGACCCTTGTCACTTTGTACACACATGATATTCATTACAAGAACAAGAACATCCTCTGCTCTCTAATTAAAACATTCTCTACAATTGCTTCATTACTTTATTGCTTCTCATTTATTGTGTTCTGGGAATAGTTCTTCATTTATTACTTGTTACTGATCATAAATAGGCCATTCTTAAGAGCCTTCTACACTGTTAAGTTGTTATCGACAGCCCCTAGTTAAGCTTCTAAAGCTCGACCTCGAGGCCCTACCGACCACCCTTGAGACCGGTCTCTCCGTTACCTAGTTTGCGCAATCTCGTTTCCTTTCGCTCTTGTTTCATTTTTCTCACTTCATATTCAACATATACTGCCTAAGAAATTAGTATTAAAATAGATCAAGTATTTTTAGAACCATAATAGTGATTATTTTAGTGCTGGTTTTCTAAAAACACAAGTTATTTGTCACACTTTTTCTTGCCCAAGAATCTTCAATTTCAGGTCAGAAAATGTCTAAGTCAGTAAATGCACATGAAAAAAATGGTCCTGAGGACCACGGAGAGAATGGCGCATCTACCTCAGGTGTCGGTGTGCCACCGCAAAACCTTGAAGGGGCACCAGTGCAAATTCCTATCGATGAAGGCTCACGCAATGCTCAACATGTCGATGTGAGCTCTTATACAAACGGAAGTGTTCGTGAAGGAGACCAGCATGAAGCACAGGGAACCCCTGCTCAAAGGAAATGGAAGTTAGCCTTCATGTCATTTTTGAAATGTTGCAGGCACAACAGGTGGTTATTGCTCAGCTATAGATCCATCAGAGAACCCCTAGCACAACACCACCGAAAACGGCTCCTCGAGTCGAACATGCACCGGAAAAATCCAGCAATAATGGGTCAGCAGCCGACCCTGCCATTATGAAGATGCTCGAAAACCACGCAAAGAGGATTGAATCAGGTGAAAAGAAGATAGAAGCTAACGACAAAAAAGTAGAGACATACAACTCGAGGGTCGATCAGATCCCAAGCGCACCCCCGATTCTGAAGGGTGTAGATTCAAAAAAGTTCGTGCAAAAGCCATTATGTTAAGTGCAGCTCCGATGCCTATCCCGAAGAAATTCAGAATGCCCGATCTCCCGAAGTACATCGGAATTTCGGACCCAAATGAGCACATTACTGCCTACACTTGTGTTGTGAAAGGGAACGACCTGAGAGACGAAGAGATTGAATCTGTTCTATTGAAAATATTCAGAGAAACACTATCTAAAGGGGCTTTGTGGTATCATAACCTGCCCCCGAACTCGATAGATTCATTTTCCATGATGACGGACTCCTTTGTGAAAGCACATGCTGGTGCCATCAAGGTCGCTACAAGAAAATCTGATGTTTTCAAAAATCAAACAAAGAGAGAATGAGATGTTAAGGGAGTTCGTGTCCCGCTTTCAATTGGAACGAATGGAATTACCACCGGTCTCCGACAATTGCGCGGTACAAGCCTTTACTCAGGGATTGACTGAGCGAAGCTCGATATCTTCGAAACATCTTAAGTAGAATTTGATCGAGTACCCCGCCATAATTTGGGCAGATGTGCACAACAGGACCAGTCGAAGATCGGGGTCTAGGACGACCAATTGGAAGCCCCCTCGGGTTCGGTGTATCCTATCAGAGTCCTGGAAAAGGAATCGAGGCTTCGGGAAAGAGAGCCAAGGCTAAACAAAGAAAGGTATCAACCGTACGTGGAAAATCAGAGAAATATCTCGAGATGTAACGTACCTCGAAATGACCAAATGATGGACCGAAGGGAAGAATCCTCGGGGACTCGTGAAAAAAGCAGGCTTCGACAGGCACACAGGGCCGGTAGAGGCACACCGTCTATCTGAGTACAACTTCAACATCGACGTTTCTGACATCGTATCAGCTATAAGCAAGATCAGGGACACCAGGTGGCCGAGACCCATGCTATCAGATCCTTCATAAAGGAACCCCAACTTGGTATGCAAATATCACGATACCCACGGTCATAGGACTGAAGATTGCAAACATCTTTGAGAAGAGGTGGCCTGACTAATCAGGAAAGGGTACCTTCGAGAATTCCTCAGTGACCGAGCTAAAATCAATTTTGGGAAAGAGAGGAAAACAAGAAAAATGAAACAGAAGAACCATGACACGTCAGCCACATGATTATTGGTGAAGTCGACGTCCCTCAGGGACCTATTTTTAAGCAAACGAAAGTATCCATCGCCAGGGAAAATCGAATTCGGAGCTACATACCTGAAGACGCCCTTTCATTCAGGTAAGAGAAAATCGAGACCTTATCTCAACCTCACAATGACGCACTGGTAATCTCTTTTCTTTTTAATAAATTTCAAATTAAACGTGTGCTCGTGGATCCAGGTAGCTCGGCCAACATAATTCAGTCGAGGGTGGTAGAGCAACTCGGGTTGCTCGACCAGATCGTACCCGCCTCTCGAGTCCTCAATAGATTAAACATGGAAAGCGAAACAACAAAAGGGAAAATCATCCTCCCAGTCATCGTAGCTGGCACAATTCAGGATACCAAGTTTCATGTCATCGAAGGTGACATGAGGTACAATGCATTGCTTTGAAGTCCATGGATTCACAATATGAGGGCGGTGACGTCAATCCTTTATCAAATGATCAAATTTCCTACGAAGGATGGAGTAAAAATAGTATGCGGAGAGCAACACGCAGAAAAAGAAATGTTCGCAGTGCACGATATGGCACCGACACCTTCTACATCAAAGGATCTGAAAAACAAGCAAACATCCGAGTAACAATCATGAACTACATCCTCTAGGAACAAAGGACCGTGCTACGTCCTCAGAACAGATAACCAAAGCATATCAAGGCTCGAACGCCATCGCAGCTAAGGTACGACCCTCTCCATTTTTTCTTTTACGATTTACGCTAATCTACGTGCAGGTGTTCGATTGAAGGGATTCGAAGCACACCCCAGCTCAAAGGCCTTAGGTTTTAAAGCATGCGTTGCACTCATTTTCCCTCACGTCAGATTTTATCCCAAAGGGTTTTACCGGCGAGGTTTTTAACGAGGCAACATCCATATGCTACCTAAGGAGAACTCACTTAGTATTAAGGCTTCTCTTTGATCAACCTCAAATACTGTGGGGCATCCCCCCAGGAGATCACTTAAATATGCCAAAGAGGGTCTCGATAGGAGAATGATGTATCAGACCAAACCGTCGAATGAACCTTGTCCGCATAGAATAATCGAACCCTTGATGGTAAAAACATGTATACTTATACCAAGTAATTAGAGAAGTACCTTCTATCATCAAAACATTTTGCACATCAAAGAAGTTTTCTACTTTCACAAGAGACAGCAACAGGGCCAAAAATTTATCAAGCACTCAGGAACTGTCCTCGACAGTCCTCCATCGAGTCACCAAAAACTCGAAGCCATAAGACCTCAGGACCGGCAACTTCAAGCTCATAAGTCATCCTCGAGGCAACATCAATTCCGACTCGGGGACTGCCCTCGACAGTCGGCTCATCAGGTTATATTACTCGAAGCCGTAAGACCTCAGGGCCGGCAACATCAAATCGTAAGCCCTCCATGAGGCAACATCAAAACTGTAAGACCTCAAGAAAGACATGTACAAATTTGTAAGACCGTAAAACAGGCATAAACCCCATATCAAAGTCAAGGCTATATATCGAACTTGTAAGACCCAAAAGGAATACCCTCAATATAGACGCCATGGCTATCTCACTCGGGGACTAAAAAGCTACGACCAAATAGAATGACCACCGTCATAAGGCTACAGCCAAACTAACGCAACTCGTAGACGTTCGACTGTTGCCATAAATCACGGGCTCCAATTACTTTGAAAAACTTTGAAAAGAATCAGTTAAAGGTTGTACCGACCTAAAGCGTAAGAGCCCAAGTCGCCAGCTACATTAAAGGTCATACCGACCTAAAGCGTAAGAGGCGAAGTCACCAACTACATCAAAGGTCGTACCGACTTAAAGCATAAGTGCCCAAGTCGTCAGCTAGTCGTATCGACCTTACCCATAAGATCCCAAGTCACCAGCTATAGGTCATACCGACCCAAATCCCCTCAGGGCCGATTTGAAAACCTGAGGGTTGTTGAGCTCGAGTGGAAACCCGACTCGGAGACTAAGCCCGATACGGTTAACTAAAGCGCCTTAGAGCCAAAAGGTAATAGCCCAAGTCGCCAGCTACACCGAAGGTCGTACCGACCTAAAGTGTTAGATCCCAAGTCGCCAGCTTAAAAAGCCCCAGGGCCAATTTATGACCCCAAGGGTTTCATCTCAAAGTCAAATTCATCGGGCTAACTATCGGCAAGCAAATCAAACCAAAGAATCTTTCATATATATATATATGTGCATCACAAATACATATTTACAACACTCCTACAGGATTCTTATGCAAACAAACAAAGCAGAAAATCTAGTCTACTCTCGAGACCAGCTCCCTCAGAGGCCCCTCGGGTCAGCTCCCACGGTGGCCTTCAAATATCAGCATCAGCTCAAGAAGAAAGGAAATACTTGGCGTCGATCTCCTCCTCCTCGGCCTGCTTTATCTCTTCCGAGAGGTCAAAGCCCCTATCATGTATCTCTTCGAGGGTCTCCCTCCAATACTTGCATCTGGCATACTCATTGCCCCTCCTCTTTCTGTCGAAAGTTCCTCTCAGCTCAGCCCCCGCATCGACAACGTTTTTCAAGTAAACGGACACCTTCTTATCGGCCTTCGCTCGAACTTCTTAGCTTCAGGCCAAGCTTCCACGACCTCGGCCTTCATATTTATAAGATCAGTCTCGAGCTTGACAATCCTGCTTGACTGAATTGAGCTATCTTCTCGGGCATTGCGAAGTTGTATCTCGAGGGCATCGGCCTTGGCCAAAGCATTCCTTTGGGCCGCAACATGTATGCTTACCTGCTCCTTCAACGCTTGGCATTCAGACCTAAGTTGCCCGACCTCGCCCCAAAGGCGCTCCAACGCTTTTGTCTTTCCCTTCAACTGAAGCACCAAAGTATTAGTTCCTAAAAGCGAGAAAGGAAGCACGTAACCCTTTAGGGTAAGGGTTTCCTGACGCTCCAGTTTGCCTTCAAAAATTCGGCTCCAATGCATCTCCACCTGAAGATGTATCAACTCTTTTTTCTTCTCACTGGAAAGAAGCTTGAGAGATTTTTTCTTACCCAAAGCTTCCCGCAACCGGGTCTCACAGCGAAGCAGCTCCGACTTGAGTTTGTCAAAAACTTACAAAAGAGAAACTTCAGTTTAAAGAATGAAGATTCATAGCTAAAAAGCCAGCAAGGCCGATCAGAACTCACTTCAGAACATAGCCACTAGGCCTCCTTAAAAGTTGAACATGCATCTACCGGCCTGGCCCCATCGGCCCCAGTTGAACCGCTCCCAATAGGGGTATGCCCACTCGAAACCTCGCTTGGTCCAAGCGGCCCCTGGTCTCGAGCGTCCCTCGAAGTACCTTCGAGGGCAGAAGCAGACGATGGTGGAGGAATCTAGATCCTTCTCTCTCAGGGAACCTCTTCTTCGAAATTAGAGGTCTCCGGCTTGACAGAATCGGCAACCTCGGAAGGGCCCCCAGCTCGAGCCGTAGATAGTAAATCATCCTCACGAGGAGATCCGGAGTCCGCAGAATGACCAATATATATAAAACTCTCCTCAGCAGCGCCATCTTCTATATGCCTCCGAGAAGGCCCCGCCTCATCGAGAATGTCCTCATCTATAGATGATATTTTTCGATTATTGTCCTCCCTCGGGCCTTCCCTCTTCTTGAAGGGGCACGTCCTCATTTTGGAAAACCCACCAACACCTGCGGTAAAAGAGTTTGTACGCACAAAAGAAAACATTCATCAAAAGGGGAACCACCCGACTCATACTGTGGTGATTTGCTTCCCATCTTCCCTTCAAGAGATCACGCGACTTGCGCTCGTCGTATGTCGAGGAAGCTGCCAACTTTCGAGTCCAGTCTGCAAGTTCGAGGACCTCCCCGGGCACCTGCGGGACCGGTGAAAAAGAGAAAAAGAAACAGTCTTATAATTCGAGAAGAACAAAAAACACTAAGGCACGGCGTGGCAATTATGTTTGAAGTTCCATTTTTCGGGAAAAGGCAGGGACTTCGCTGGAATGATATCAACGGTCCTCACCCAAACAAACCGACTCATCCATCCTCCATTTCGGTCCTCGTCATCGCTGGCAATGAAAGGCCCGGTGGACCGGCGTCGTAATGCAATCCGGCCTCAACAATGCTAAGGTCGATATAAGCTAAAAAGGTGGTTGAGGGTAAATTCGAGCTCAGTCTTTTCGGTGAAATACCTCATAATCAGCACTATCCACCAAAAGGACGGATGAATCTGTGCTAGGGTGACTTGGTACCTTTTGCAGAATTCAAGCACAAGTCGGTCGAGGGGGCCTAATGTAAACGGGTACGTATATACGGTCAAGAATCCCTCTACATAAGTCATGATGTTCTCTTCTTGAGAGGGTATCTGCAGCACCACATTTTCCTCCCAGCCACAGTCTCTCCTCACGTCCTTGAGGTGGTTTTCTACTATCGATCGGACGAACCTCAAGGCATGCTCTCGATGGCCCGGGGCATCGAAGGGTTTCTCTAATGCAAAGTCTTTTTTTGAAGTGAAGCAGTACGAGGTCAGCTCACCGTACACCGGCAGTGTACCACCGTCCAGGCTAGGAGCAGAGGAAGAATTTCCCTCTTCTTGGTGAACAGATTCGGGCACGGCAGCCATAACTACTCAAAGCAGAGATAAATAGGAAGGAACGAAAGCAATTTTCACAAAGATGGGAAAGGGATGAGAAAGTTGAAAGGAAAGATAAGTTTTTGCAAGAACGCAAGAGTTAGAATTAAGAAGAAGAAAGAATATATATAGAGCTAAAGGTGGCTAACCAACTACCTTGAAGGCCATTCAATTTCTGACAAGTCGTCATAACATCTGGGGAAGTGTACCGGTGGGGCCACCTCGGTCATTTCACGATCACGGTCACGTCACATAAATGACACCGCCATAGGGCATTCGAGGGATCAAAATATTGCATGCCGACCTAGACTCGAGAAGGCGTCCGATCTCGAGGGGATCTACTATTGCAAGTGCGAGTTCCGAGGGAGCTAAGAACCGAAGCGTAAAAGTTAATTTTTGCATAAGCATTACGGGACAAAACTTTGTGTAATATGTGAAAAAAAATATTCTATTTCAAAAAATATACTTTCAGAGGAGTTCTTTACAAAAAAATCCCCCCGAAAGGTCCTATATACAGAAAGAGGAAAAAGCAAAAAGAAGGAAAATCTACTCTTCGCCTTCACCGCTGCCCGAGCCGCTTTCAGAGCCCTCATCCGATGTACTCGGCATTACCAATTCCTCCTCCAGGGCCCTAGCCTCTTCGATCTCGGCAGAGAGATCGACACCCATGGCGCTCACTTCCTCGAGGTCTTGCCTCCTGGCTTGTGCACGGGCATAGGCTACTGCCCGAGCCAGCTTCATCTCGACCTTCTCGGATATTTCCCTTGCCCGGTGATTCGCAGTAGCAGTATATCTCTTGTACGAGGAGACATACTCATTGGCCTCAGACTTGGCCGCAGACAGACAACCTTCTCTTGAGAACCTCGAAGAAGATCTTGAACCGAGGATAGCTTCCCTCGAAGACCTCCCTCTCTGAAGCCGCAGCCGCATCGTGATTCAGACGAGCCATCTCTAGGATTTCGGTATCCTTGGCCGCAACTTCCTCTCAAAGCCGCTCCACCAGGGCGTCCTTCTACGTAATCTGAGAAGCAGAAAGTAAGTCAATCAACACCAAGCATTACAATTAAAGATAAGAATGTGGGTACCGACATACCTGCTCGGAGAAGTTGGCCCTCTCCCAAAGTGCTCTCTCCGATCTTGCCCGAAGGTTGGTCAATTCTTCCTCCTTTCGAGCGCACAAAGCCTCCAGCTCGACCGACTCCTCCATAAGCTTCTCAAGCTCCTCTCCACGATGAGTCAGCTCATCTTGCATCTTCGAGAAGGCTTAGTCATATAGCTTCTTGACCTACAACACAAAGAAGGGAAATGAGAACAAGAATAGAAAATCAGAGAAAGCATATTGTTTCTCAAATGTCACCTACTTTTGGAGCCTCTTGGCTTCCTCGAGAGAAACTGGGGCATCAACATCGTTCTCCTCTTCTACCCCCTCGAAGTAGTATTTAAATGCATCATCCTCTCCATAGGAGGTCTCTAGACCAGGAACACCTCTAACTTGAGCATCCCATATTTCCCCTGGAGAAAATGACGAGCCCGAACGAAGTCCACCAGCGATGTCAGACTCCATTGAGGCTTCTTCCCGACCTCAGAAAGCTCCAGTAGCGGGCCCCTCGAGCTCCTCAACTCAGACTCTGCCATGTTCGATGAGCGTATTGGGGACTGCGCCCAAACCCTACTCGAGGGTCTCCTCTATGAACGGCGGGTCCGCATCAGCCGCCTCTAACTCAGCAACCGACCTCTCAACAGCCCTCGAAGCCTCGAAGCTTCGTTTTGCCCTTTGTACCAAAGGGAAAGCATCATCCTCTCTTCCTCGGCCCGCAGGCTCTTAGCAGCCCTTGAAGACAAGACCGTGGAATCTGTCCTGGGCTTCCGAGCCTTTGGCCTTTTTGATTTTGGAGACTCCGTCGAGGCCTCTTTCTTCCTCTTCTTGTCTTTGGTGGTCTTCGGGGCCTCTTCCTCAGCAGATGGGGGCGGCCTCATCAACGCGCCTTCAACGAGGCCTGCACAAACATGTCATATTAGATAATGTCACCATCAAAAGTTCATACGAAGAATGAAAAAACAATAGGAACAAGAGCGTACCATGGTTCTTAGCCCGCCATTGTGTTTTGGCCAGCTCACACCATACGTGTTTGTTGCATCGGAAAGCGGAGTCTAAACGTTTGATCCACCCCATAAGGTCCTGAACCGCACCGAGAAACCAAACGTTGGCTGCACAATTAGAAGAAAATCAGTACAAAGAGAAAGAGACGACAAAGCATGATCAATTCAGGGGTACTTACGTTTCATATTCCATTCCTCCGGGAATGGCATTCTGTCAGCATGGATGATGTCTGAAGTTCTGATTCTAACAAATCGGCTCATCGATCCCCGATCTCTATCCTCGTCGATGCAGGCGAGGAACACCTTGGTGGATCGACGGTGTAATTTAATAAGTCCCCCACAGAAGAGTCGAGGGATATACAATTTGATCAAATGGTCGAGGGTGAAGGTCATTCCCTCGACCATGTTGGTAATATGACGAAACATATATACAATCCTCCAAAAAGAAGGATAGATCTAACAGAGTGTCACTCGGTATTGATGGCAAAATTCAAGAATCACCGGGTCAACCGGTGGAGAAGAAGAATCGATGGGGCCTAAGGTGAAGGGTTATGTATGTACAGTGAGAAAGCCAGCCTTGTGCGTAGCTGTGCTTTTTTCAGCCGTAGGGATCTCTACTCAGGCTGCCTCCCCCCAGTGGCAGTCAAGTTTGACACTCTCTATATCTGATACTACACTTATGTATCGGGACATGGGCTTGCATCGGCTCGGTGTAGAAGGTGGTTTTTCTATTTTAAAGTCAGAAATGGTGTCGAAAGGGCGAGGGATTCATTACTCAATGGTAGGAGGGATTTTTGACTTTCCCTTAGACGAGCGTGGTGAAGAAGTAGCCACCTCCTTTTGTGGAACCGTTTTGGAAGTTTTTTCCATGATAATTATCGATTTTTGAAGTGAGAAGACGAAAAAATGTGCACAAGCAGAAGATAAGAATTGAAAACACTTAGTTGAAATTTGAAGGTTTGGAGAAGATGAAGAAGATGCAAAACTATGAAAAGACAAGTGATTGTGGTTTTTATAGAGGCCCTTTGGGCATACCTGAAGTGGAAGAGTCGAACCTTTGACAGTTCATGGGCTTCTCGAGAATTGTCTTGACAACGACCTCTACACGACTTTTCATGTCACGTCACTTAATGCTCTGAAGGGAATGACGTCATTATAGGAGTGTCGAAGAGGTAAAATGTCAAGACCGTATCCTATCTCTTCACTCTAAGAAATGCGGGGATTATCTGTATATGGCTAAAATCGGAGAGCCCGATTTTACGATCATTTCGACCGTTAGAAAGCTCGAAGGCCCAAGTTTCGGCATCAAGGGGAATATCGAAGGTCCTCGACCTCGAGGCAGTACAAATCGAAGGTCAACATGGAAAGGCGGGAAATCTCCAAGGGGCACGTGGTTAAAGCTGACAAAGTACACAAAATAGTACAAGCTCGTACCGTGGCATTAAATGGTTGTGCCAGCCATATCTCTTTGCATTAATTACACATGTACTATGTTGCAATTCCCCCTCATATATAAAGGGGACCCTTGTAACTTTGTAACACACATGATATCCAATACAAGAACAATAACATCTTTTGCTCTCTAATTAAACCATTCTCTACAATTGCTTCATTAATTTATTGCTTCTCATTTATTGTGTTATGGGAATAATTCTTCATTTATTACTTGTTATTGATCAAAAATAGGCCATTCTTAAGGCCTTCTACACTGTTACATTGTTATCAAAAGCCCCTAGTAAGCTTCTAAAGCTCGACCTCGAGGCCCTACCGACCACGCTTGAGGTCGATCTCTCCGTTACCCGGTTTGCGAAATCTCGTTTCCTTTTGCTCTTGTTTCATTTTCCTCACTTCATATTTAGCATCTACTGCCTAAGAAATCAGTATTAAAATAGATCACGTAATTTTAGAACCACATAATCAAATATAATTGTAATTACCATTTTCAAGGTAAACATGGAAAATGACACCAAACAAGAGAACCGTCCTGCAAGATCAACGGGTACCATCACAACGTAATGCTAAGAACTCCTCACACACCGCAAAACCAAAACACACGAATCAAATACACAAGGATCATATCTCAACATAACTTCGCTGCAATGCGTGACCTCCATCCAAACGCTAGTCCATATATATATATATATATATATATATATATATATACACCTCGCTCCGCCTTGCTTAAAATCAATAACCACACGAAATTCGACATCAAGTACTCAAACTGCATTACCGTAATCACAGAGAATCAGACGATACAATATCACACGAAACCCGAAAGAACATAACCAATACGCCTCAATCCTGCAATACCCAATTACTCATCTCACTCAAATTCCGCTATAAGAACACAATAGAACCGCACCATGTGTGCCTAAAGCCAACGAATTACAACCCCTCATAGAATGGAAGAGTAACTCATAAATCATTCCCGGAACACAAATAAGCCCAACAACAACTGAATGGCACGTCCCTCAACAATAGCACTACGGAGCCAACTAATCCTACTCGGTGCAAAACACCTATTCTAATTGGGCCTACTAATGAACCCCAAATCAATCAGGTCATCCACAATAGACAAATAAACCTCTGAAGGTCCATAATGACTAAATCACAACGCATACAATCCTTTGACTAAACGTGGCTATGTCTCCACAACCCACAACAATGAAATCATCTACTTATTAGATTTCCCAGTATCCAAATCCATGGAGCACACGAATTACCATATTTGATCTCAACTCCCCCGCATGAATGTCTAATACATCTCCAATACACGATCATACCACGGGAATACCCCTACAATTCGTAGGTGTTACAAGGCCAAAATTTGAACATCTACAGCCGAACAACTAGGAGAGTGCCGCCACACCAATGAAGTATCCATAAATCAAAACACAGTGCCCCTTCTCAAACTTACACCTTCATCAAGCCATACCTAGAAGTAATATCATCTATATGATCATCTGAGATCGTCCATGCTGCCTGAAAATTCAGAACTTTCCTTTAAAAACCGCATCGTGACCTTGCACCTACAAATCTCAATACTACACCTCACATCGCACCCATTACGCCACCATATGAAAGATACGACAGATCTCAAAATCCACTCTGAGTCATAAGAAATTACATACTCAATTAGCTTAGAACTTTCCATTTGATACCACTATGGAGAAAATTATGATATACCACATGCCCTACGCACCAGTAGGAAATATGCATCTCAAACCTTGGTAGAGACCATCAAGAACTCTTCAAAATCCATTTGCACTTAACGAAACCGTCAGGACTGAATCCATCTAACTCAACCAAGCTACGCAGGTCGCCAAAATCCAAGAGCATTGCCACGAATCACACATAAAACCTTCCACATCATAAGCACCCAAAAAACCGATCTTACTCATTATCATGTCGATCCAATATACTACCAAGTTGTCCTATTATTCCGAGTTCCTTTTGAGTTACCTTCAAATTGATTCTTCCCCTTCCATAATACCAAAATCCTCAACCAAAACTCACCACGCGAGACCCTAGCACAAAACCACACCGCCCTAAGGCTCATAAGCCGCTGAATATTCTCTTAAGCCCCCAAAAGTACCACGACTCAAACACTTACTCCGAAGAGACTTTCTATCAATTCAAGCTATTCTTTCCCTTTCCTGACACCGAAATATAGAATCCAAAATGATATAGAAATACAAAAAATCTTGATGCGTTCCAATGTAAATCTCAGTTTCTGGCCAGATACACATTCTGAAGATTCCCAATTGTTACATATAAACCTTGAATCCATCAGAACCATTCTCGAGAGTCATTCACTCTACGCAAATCTCAATTAAACTTATCAAACAGATCGAACGACTTGTACCCCATTTACACACAAACACCCTAGGAAGTAATCCACACTTCTACTCAATCGAGCAATCTTCTACTCCACGCACACTAAATCCTCCACAACTCGCCACCCAATTATTCCATGCCTTCCCAAGCCCATAGAACGGAATACAACCTGTATCCAGAAATTCCCTACTCGAGTCATCCTCACTCTCAACACCTGCAGTCACAACTGACTCACTAGCATACCCAACTGAAGCCAATATAACACAAAATCCTACAATCAACTCGTCGATAACAGACTCCCCACTTGGCTCAAAGCCATGGATCAATACACACAATAATTCACAATGCCCATACTCCATTACTACCATAATACCGCAGTGAGATTCAACTAAATCCTTCATAAGCTTACATAACACAAACCATCTAATATCTCAAATCATCTGCAAATCCCGCATTCATCCTTGTAGCTGTCAAGCCAGCTCTCATAAGCGATCTAAACTCAAATTTGCAACATATAACATTTACTGGTAAAAGAGAACTTTCTAAAAAACAACATAAGGATCCCACAACCTCGGACACCCCGCAAGAGATAACCCTGCCTGCTTAGCCTCAAACTGATATCTCTCTAAACCCGTCCAAAATCATAGCTATTATGCAATCACTTTATCATCCTACATTAAAACACAACCAATGCCTATCCTCGAGGCATCACAATACGCAGTATAAGAACCTGAAGTTGATGGCAGGACTAACATTGGAGTTGTGATCAAAGCAATCTTGAAATTCTAAAATCTCTCCTCACACTCACCCGACCACCCGAACGGAGCACCCCTTTTTGGGTCAATTTGGTCAAGGGGGAAGCAATAGATGAAAATCCCTACACAAAGCGACAATAGTAACCTGCCAAACTAAGAAAGCTCCTAATCACTGTGGCTGAGTACGGTCTAGGCCAACTCTGCACCGCCTATATCTTCTTCAGATCCACCTGAATACCTTCACTGGACACCACGTGCCAAAAGAATGCTACTGAACTGAGCCAAAATTCACACTTGGAGAATTTTGCATAAAGCTTCTCCTCCCGAACCTCTGTAATAAATCCTCAAATGCTGAGCATGCTTCTCCTAGCTACGAGAGTACACCAGGATGTCATCAATGAATACAATAAAGAAGGAGTCCAAATATGGCTGGAGTACATTGTTCATCAAAATCCTGAACGCTACTAGGGAATTGGTCAGCCTAACAGACATCATCAAGAACATGAAGATCTACTTCATTCCACAACTAACTACATGAGAGGTCCTTCAATACACCCACAACTCGAGGCCATACGTCAACTCAAGACAGAAGGAAAACACCAAATAGTTCTTGCTACATCTCCAGCAAACTCTTTTGTCACATTCAAACAATCTAAACACATCCACCATTAAATCACACTCACCGCATAGTCATCCAGTCATAAAATCCCATCAATAAGTACAAAAACGGACATATAAGTCCAAACACACATGCTCACACAATCAAAATCCAATTACTCAAGCCACAGACAAAACCCGACCTCAAGTCCTCCAGACTCCCATCATCAACATGCCAAAATCACATCTCGCACCTCGTTCATGGAAATCACAAGTTGTTGATTCACACTGATACCGAGCGTTCACGTGCACATACGAATGCATGGAAGGAATTCAAAGAGTTACACTTCAGGCTAAATTAATGGATTCGCACGACAAAAATTCAAGAAGGTGAGATTATTCCTAAGGGTCCCGCAACCTCTCGAAGATAAGTACAGCCGTCTCCGTACCGATCCACGAGAATCTACTAAACCTGCTCATGACTCGTGAGACCTATGTAACTTAGTCTTTGATACCAACTTGTCACGACCCAAACTACCAAGTCGTGATGGCGCCTATCATGGTACTAGGACAGCCGACACCACGCAAGAGATAACCCTGCTTGCTTAGCCTCAAACTGATATCTCTCTATACCCTTCAAAAATTATAGCTATTACGCAATCACTTTATCCTCCTGCATTAAAACACAATCAATGCCTATCCTCGAGGCATCACAATACGCAGTATAAGAACCTGAAGCTAATGACAGGACTAACACTAGAGCTGTGGTCAAAGCAGTCTTGAGCTTCTGAAATCTCTCCTCACACTCACCCGAATGGAGCACCCCTTTTTGGGTTAATTTGGTCAAGGGCGAAGCAATAGATGAAAATCCCTCCAAAAAATGACGGTAGTAACCTGCCAAACCAAGAAAGCTCCTAATCATTGTGGCTGACGATGGTCCAGGACAACTCCGCACTGCCTCTATCTTCTTCGGATCCACATGAATACCCTCACCGGACATCACGTGCCCCAATAATGCTACTGAACTGAGCCAAAATTCACAGTTGGAGAACTTTGCATAAAGCTTCTCCTCCCCAACCTCTGTAATAAAATCCTCAAATGATGAGCATGCTCCTCCTGGCTACCAGAGTACACCAGGATGTCATCAATGAATACAATAACGAAGGATTCCAAATATGTTTGGAATACAGTGTTCGTTATTGGTCCCAGACGCACACGCAAGTATACGTGGTCGTAGCAAGTAATATAATGTTAAATCGAATGTCGAACCCACAGGGACTTGCGTAAACTACTTGTTGAATCACTCTAATTGTTATTTAATCGAGCCAAAATAAAATCCAGGAATATAACTAATTTATACTACGATTCTATGAACTAACGAATTATCAAGTGACAGAGAATATTGTTGTGTGTATTCAGTAGAGATAAATATTTCCGGGTTGTGATCAATTCACCACTCGTATTACATTCTAATTAACTCTCCCTTTTATATAATTCACTCATGGGTGCTAATTAATCGATAATTGCTCTCGTAGCCTTCTCTCGAAGTACTACTCGCCTATTCTCAATAGATTAACGCTTATATTCCTATGAAAATAATCTATTAGAATGCACTAAGATTACGATGTTTAATTAAGCACGGTGACTAGGTATATTCCTATTCTAACCACAAATCCACTCCCCTGAAGGGTTAAGATCGCGCTCTCTTCAATTCTTCTATAATCTATATACGGATTTCCCAAGCATAACATAGATAGTATATAGAACCAAATTGCTGGCCAAACAATTAAGCAATTAAACACAGAATTGAAGAAACAACCATNTAAACCACAACCCCAAAAAAATGGGTGATTAGCCACTCATACTAGAATCAAACAATTGTATAAGTCTTGCATAAATGGAAAATACTAGAATAAGATGAAGAAAACTGATAATCCTTTGCTTCCTCAATGATCTTGTGTGTATCTTCTCTCCAAAAATGGCATCCTCCCTTCAAAGTTGTGTTTTTGGGTCTATTTATATGTTTGGGACAAACCCTAAACGTGTAGGAGACTTCTATTCACACCGGGAAACACTTAAAACCTTCAAAACTCGGAATTTACCGGACCAGGGACCCCAGGCGTTAAGCCCCAAATGCCCAGCTATAGCCTGGGTAGGCCAGACGTTTGGGCTCTAACGCCCCGTTAGTGCCTGGGCATGGCTGGCGTTTGGTGTATAACGCCCTACTAACGCCTGGTTAAGCTAGGCTTTTGGGCCAAAACGCCCGGCTATGGCCCGGGTCACTCCTTTTGACTCTTGAGCGTATTTTTGACGTTTATTCCCCCATTTAGCTCAACTTCCATCTCCAATTCACCTACACATGAAATAGACTCCATTATGCACCTATAACGTGTATTTTTATCACAAAAGCACATAAAATGTAAGGTACATAATGCTTAAAACTAGGGATTCTAGCCACGCATCAACACCCCGCACTTAGACTCTTGCTCGTCCTTGAGCAATATCCTTCAACACGTACACATTTCATTAGCAAGGAGTATTTTACTTTTCAATCACACACATTACCCCTTAACTATGATCGATACCGGCAATCAAGTATGAGCATACAAAATTCCACATTCTTTCCCTTCTATAAACATGCCCAAGTATAACAATTTTAATCAATCACACGAATCAACCTAATTGCAACCACCCAACCTCAAGAGTCGACTTGCAACTACTAAGCCCTCTCAATTCACGCACCTACCCAACAAGAAAAGTATAATATTACCAATCGTTCATGAGATCATGTGCCCTCACCAACAACAAAAGTGTGAATATAACTAGTCCACACATTCAAATATGCTTTTGAATATTATTTAAGGACACCACACAAACAATTTCACTCACTCTCACAAAGAATTCATATGCATACCATGGTCATACCATAAGCTTACCCGTAGTGTAGATCTCCACTAATTCAAGTTAGCCAAATCTAGGATCAATTAGAACTTTTATGGTTGTAATGTAGGCTAAGGGACGGGTAGGATATATTTAGGAATAGTAACTAACCCTCCTAAGAACTTTAATACACTACCTTCACACATCAACACATATTCTTCTCACTAATTCCCTTGCCACAATTCATATTCAACATAGCCCCTTTTTCAATTAAGCACTTCTATATTTTCACTAGCACAAATTAATAAAAATTGGAGGTGTGTATCTTTTTGTACATACTTTTACTATCATTTTTTTTCTTTCTTTCCTACACACACTCCATACATGAAGATTCAATGGCTAGTGACCTTTGAATACAACTTTTAGTGCACTAACAGGTCTTTCCATGTCTCCACTCAAAAGTTAATCCCCATATCCAACCTTACTTCTTTTAGCGACTAAGTGCCTTAGGAGGAAACGGTGCAAAAATCTCAATTTAAGAACAAAATAGGGGTACGGCTTGTAATGTGGGTACCAAAGAAAAGGTCTAAAGGCTCAAAGGGGCTAGAAATGGAAAATGTAATTCTTATGTGACAAGCGCATCCTTGATCAATCAAGAAAATGCTTACGTCATCCCCTACACTAACATAACGTACGATTTCGCTTCGATTAACACACGGGGCAAGTTCTAGACTACACAGGATAGCATAGAAAATCACTAAACCTCAGTCACATATTGCACATGACTCAATCACAATGGTTTTATTCAACTCACAAGTCAAGCAAGCACACAACATTGAGAGAATTAAACACTATCGCACTATGTAGCATACAAGTCACACAACTGAGCTAAGGCATCACAAAATAGGCTATTTCTTTTTTTCTCAGGCATCACATGTAAAACCAAATATAAGGGAAAGCAGCATGTATGTCATAACCTAATATGCCGACATCAAACATGTCATAGGGTATTTCAAAGTAACTCAGTTTCTTCCTAACTATTCTAAAAACAAAAAATAATTTAAAGTACCCGGTTCAAGTTACACCCTTGGAAAAGAACCGTGGTCCAAAGAAAAACCAAGGGGGAATTACTATACAACCTAAAACAAAAATCTTTTTTGTATTTTCTTTAGACTTGCTTCCCTCAAGAGAACTGTCTAGGAGATCCATCGTCGGGAAAAGTCCACATAGTTATATAAAAAAAAATAAAAAAAACAACTACAAGACTTAAAAGAAAAATCATTTACTATCATGAATACAAACATACACACGACACCACATATGGTACAACAATTCCACAATACGTATGTATAACACCCCACACTTAATTCATGCACTGTCCTTAGTACATCATATATAGACAAAACAAGTAGTAGAAGCAAGGTACAAGAACTCCCTAATCATTCAGCATCCTCATCATCTGACGCTCTCCATTCCTCCTCATGCACATCTTCTTCATCATCATCCTCATATGAGCGCATCGGCTCTGCATCAGAATCGTCAGGTGTGTTGATATCCTCATCATCTGGGAGCCTGTATCCCTCACCCGCTCCAATCATCTGCTGAGCGTGAGCATTGGGCGGGTATCTCTGATCCAACTCATCCCTCTTATCAACTGACGCTGGCCGACCTCCTATTCGCAACTGCAAATCTATCATCCCATAAAGATGGGCCATGAAGCTATCATCCCGCACATTGCGCTCTGCAGTGGTCAGTGAAGACTCTTCCTTCAGTCTTAAGCCAGTGATATCAGTCTCTCGTGCGAGTTGATCAATGGTATGATCAAAGTTGGGATCAACCGATACATTCTCATTTACCAGGAACTGAGTCAGGAAGTTTAGGAATGGTATTCGATCAATTCTATTGCTGGACCGCACCAACCCCATTTGATAGCGCATCAGATGGCCCACATTCACTCTCTGCCCCGTCATGAAGTAGTAGAGAACACAAATCCTCTCTCGGCTGATTAAGGTGTCATGATTGCATGGTAGTATCCGTGCATTAATCACTTTAAGCCACACCTGGGTTTCAGCCTTCATTCTCTTCTTGGGAAACCTTTTATGGCGATTTGTGGATCTATCCCGAATCCAAGCAGCCCTGGACTCAACCCCACACTGTTTGTGCCTCACCTCTCTGTAGTTGGGATGGCGAATGAATTGCTCTAGAGGCTCCACCGGAACATTTGGTGCACCTAGAAAATCGCATATGGCCTTGGCCGAAAAATCCACCAAGTGCCCACAAATTGACAGCAATTCGTCCTTGTCCTTAGGGTCAAACCCTGCATAGAATTCCCGGACTAAGTTAAGGTTAATGTGACCATTGTGCCTGAACACGTATCCCAAACCCAACTCATGGATGCTCCTCCAAATCGCTGGGAATTTTGTCGTCAGACTCCCTTCCTTAATGGCCCCCTCAGGGTGAACATGCTTTGGCTTGCAGCGTGCATACCATTTCCTAGATTGTACTGGTATGCTGTTGATACCATATTCCTGTTGACCAATGGGCTGCTGTCTCATAGCAGCGACAGCAGCTACTGCTTCCTCACCAGTCATAATGTAAGTAGCATCTCCCTCTTTTCTTTTCTTCTGAGGTGGTGGGGGTTTTGCTTTGCTTTTCGCTGGGGCCGAAGACGTGGCCTTTCCTTTGCCTGTGGCTCTTCTGGGTAGCATCATTTTTCCCTGCACAAATGATCAGTAGTTAGTAGGTGTCACAACGTGTATACTATAAGCTTTTCCAATTTGCCAAGGTTACTCAGACTTCACCTTGGCACGTTTACGAACAATTTGACACATACGGCTTCTAGTGAGCCTCTTCACACTTAAAATTTCATGTAGTTCACGAAGCATGATACTAGTGGTTAGTTTCCCGGAGACTCGGGCTCCAAATGGGATATGTATTGCCATTGGGGCATTACATCGAGCACTTGGCTAGCAAAACTGCCATGGGAGCTCTTATGGACTTCAGGGACTGCCTCGTGTACCCAAATCTGGTTGGGGTTCCATAATACCACTTAGCTTCACAATTTCATCCCATTCCTAAAGGGTTCGGGGATTGGGATTCACAACATAATACAATATGACCATGAATTGCATAAACCCATAAAGAATCACCATGAATCAAGGCTACACCTTTCATAATTGTAATACCCAATTCGAGGTAACAAAGGGTAGGGATATAATCATACCTCAACGCTTGATGTGTGTTTGTCGGATGAAGTGCACCTCGAAATCGGAATTGTGCAGATTTGTGTGTGCTGTGAACTTGTTATGTGGGTGAAGATGTGTGTGTTAATCTATGTGTTTTGGTGTGAGTGTGCGAGCAAATTGGTGTTGGTGGTGTTCTTGGGAGTTAACCCTTTCTTGAGAGAGAGTTGGGAGATGAAAAAAAATAATAAGTGGAACATACCTGGCGTTTGGTGTGCGTTTAAGTCATAAATCCCGAGCACCCAGGCGTTAGAGCTAAAAAGCCCAGACCAACCTGGCGTTAGCCAGGCGTTAGAGGCTTATCGCCCAGTCCCCCCTGGCGTTAGTCAGGTGTTAGGGGCTTATCGCCCGGTGCCCCCTGGCTTTAGCTAGGAGTTAGGGGCTTATCGCCCACTGCCCCAAGGCTTTAGCCAAGCTTTCCGTCATGCTAGCACACTGCTCCTTACACCCGAATGCACTCGCAAGCTCGTTAGTACCTATAATTACAAAAACTACTTCTAGCTACGCTGAGATTTAACTAAGCATTGGGTTGCCTCCCAATAAGCGCCTTTGTTTACGTCGTGGCACGATGATTACAACAAGTCAATAGGGTGCCTCCTATGAAGCGCCTGATTTAATATCGCGACACGACACACAATCTCGCCTCACTCATCAGCGAGCACGACTTTGGTCTTCTCACGATTTATGGTGCCACCCCAATAGTGTTTGACTCTATGTCCATTCACTAAAAATTTTCTTTCACCATGTATAGCTCGCAACTCAAGTGCACCATATGGGGTGACTCTCACTATCTCAAATGGGCCTGACCATCTCGATTTCAGATTCCCAGGAAACAGTCTAAGCCTAGAATTGAATAATAATACCTCTTGGCCTGGCTCAAATGACGCGGATTTATATGTTTTTCATGCCATCTCTTGGTCTTTTCTTTGTAAAGTTTGGCATTTTCGTATGAGTGCAACCTGAACTCATCCAATTCATCCAACTGCAGCAATCTTTTCTCACCCGCGACTTCAAGGTTCATGTTTAGCTTCTTGATGGCCCAATACGCCTTGTGTTCAAGCTCTACGGGCAAGTGACATGCCTTCCCACAGACCAGCTTGTACGGTGATGCCTCAATTGGTGTTTTGTACGATGTTCTGTATGCCCATAAGGCATAATCTAACTTAGCAGCCCAATCTTTCCTGTTCATACTCACCGTTTTCTCTAGTATTTTCTTAATTTCTCTATTGGATACCTCTGCTTGTCCACTAGTTTGAGGGTGATATGTTGTTGCAACTCGATGACGGACCCCATATTTAGCTAAAAGGTTATTCAACAACCGATTGCAAAAATGGTTTCCTTCATCACTAATCAAGGACTGTGGAGTACCAAATCTGGAGAATATATTCTTCTTCACAAACGCAGCAACAACCATGGCATCTTTCGTCGGCAATGCAATTGCCTCCACCCATTTCGACACGTAGTCAACTACCAGCAAAATGTATTTATTTCCCCTAGATGGTGGGAATGGACCCATAAAGTATATCCCCCATACATCAAAAATCTCTACCTCCAAGATATTATTCAAAGGCATCTCGTTCTTCTTTGTTATCGTTCCTGTTCTCTGGCACTGGTCACACTTTTTAACAAATGCGTGGGAATCTTTGAATAGTGTTGGCCAAAAGATACCAGATTGTAGCACTTTCGCTACTGTTCGAACGCCACCATGATGGCCTCCATATAGTGATGCATGAAAATCATACAACACCCGTTCCACTTCTATATCAGGAATACATTTCCTCATTAACTGATCACCACATTCTTTGTACAGGTAGGGCTCATCCCAGTAGTAAAATTTCACATCGCGTAAGAACATCTTCCTTGCTTCAGTTTCTATTTCCGGAGGAATTACCCCACTCACCAGATAATTCACATAGTCAACATACCACGGAGGAGGGTCTTGGGTTATAGCAAAAAGTTGCTCATCAGGAAAGACTTCTTTAATATCTCCACCCTCCTCAACATGATCATGATTTTCCAGCCTTTACAGATGGTCAGCCATTTGGTTATCAGTGCCCTTTCGGTCTCTTGTCTCCACATCAAGTTCCTGCAACAATAAAACCCAGCGCATCAATCTAGCTTTAGATTATTTCTTTGTAAATAAATACCTGATTACTGCGTGATCTGTGTGGACAATAACTATCGTGCCCACCAAGTATGCCCGAAATTTTTCAAAGGCCCACACCACAGCTAACAGCTCCTTTTCAGCGGTGGTCTAATTCTGTTGTGCATCATCGAGGGTCTTACTCGCATAGTAGATGGAATAAAACACCTTGTCTTTCCTTTGACCTAGCACTGCCCCAATTGCATGGTCACTTGCATCACACATAAGTTCAAATGGTACTGACCAATCAGGTGCAACAATTATGGGGGAAGCTACCAATTTCTTTTTGAGCTCCTCAAATGCCTTCAGGCAGGGTGCATCAAAATTGAACTTGACATCTTTTTCCGGCAACATGCACAACGGAATAGCAATCTTTGAAAAATCTTTAATAAAGCATCTATAAAATCCTGCGTGTCCCAAGAAATTCCGGATGCCCTTCACCGAAATTGGTGGAGGTAGTTTTTCAACTGCCTCCACTTTTGCCTTATCAACTTCGATGCCACTTTTAGATACTCTATGACCCAAAACGATGCCTTCCTCCACCATAAAGTGACACTTCTCCCAATTTAACCCCAGATTCGTTTCTTCATAGCGGGCCAACACCATGCTTAAATTTTTCAAACAATCATCATAAGATGACCCAAAGACTGAGAAGTCATCCATGAATACCTCTACGAATTTTTCCACCATGTCAGTGAAAATAGCCATCATNAATATTCATGTCTTGCTAATCTGTCTAGCATTTGATCAATGAATGGGAGTGGAAAGTAATCCTTGCGGGTTGCTTTGTTGAGCCTTCGATAATCAATGCAAACTCTCCAACCCATGAGTGCGGGTAGGAATTAGCTCATTCTTCTCATTCTCAATCACGGTCATCCCTCCCTTTTGGGCACACATTGAACCGGGTTCACCCAGTTGCTGTCAGAAATAAGGAAAATGATGCCTGCATCTAGCAATTTTATTACTTCTTTCTTCACCACTTCTTTCATGATGGGATTTAGCCTTCTTTTCTGCTCAACACTCGGGCGATGTCCATCTTCCAAAAAGATTTTATGCATGCAAAATGATGGGCTGATTCCTTTAATATCTGCANTGTTCCCCAAATAAGCATAGCGTCAATGTGCTGGAAGAGGTTTGAGTTCCAGTTTTGGGGCCTCTTCAATAGATGGCTTAGGAGGGGTTAGAGTAAAAGGTTTGTTCAACTCTTCAAATTTTCCTAGCCCATGGAGGTAACTGCAAGATACTTCAAAAGCTTTCTCAATGTCTCCCCTTGTTCCATCCCCACTGTCTTCTTCATCCCCCACTAACACTTGCTCAAGAGGGTCACATGACTCATGTATGGAACCATTTACTCCGATTTTCTTTTCACTACAGTTATCATGGATAGCTCTTCATAGTGGACAGGTAACTTGAGTGCCTTATAAACATTAAACACCTCCACTCGATCACCAACTCGCATTGTCATCTTCCCTTCACACACATCGATGATAGCTCGGCCCGTAGCTAGGAATGGACGCCCCAAAATAAATGGGACTTCCTGATCAGGCTCATAGTCCAAGATAATGAAATCAGCTGGGAATATGAAGGAACCCACCTGAACCAGCACATCTTCAATTACTCCCTCAGGATGAGCAAGGGAGCGATCAGCCAATTGTAAAATCACTGTTGTTGGGCGTGGTTCACCCAACCCCAATTGCTTGAAAACAGATAGCGGCATCAAATTAATACTTTCCCCAATGTCTCACAAAGCTCGCCCGGCTGCATGCTTACCAATTGATATTTGGATAGTAAAACTACCCGGATGTTTTAATTTCTGAGGTAGCTTGCTTTGAATTCTTGAGCTAACGTCCTCCTTGAGTGCCACAGTTTCGAACTCAGTTAGCCTCATTTATTTGCCACAATGTCCTTATTGTATTTATCATATTTGGGCACCTCCTGCAGAATGTCTACCAGTGGAATATTGATTTGTACCTGCTTCGAGAGGTCAAGAAACTTTTTGTATGCGGCATTATCTTTCACCTTTTGCAACCTTTGAGGGGATGGAGGGGGTGGCCTTGCAACAATTGGTGGTGGTTGCTCGACCACCGCCTCCTTTTCTGGCTTATCTGATTCTTTCGCGTTGTCTGATGTTGATTCAATAGTGGTTGGTTCCTCATCAAAAATTACCTGCTTCCTCTTCTTGGACTGAACTTCTTCCAATTGCTTCCCATTCCTCAATGATATAGCATTAACATATGCTTTAAGATTAGCTTCAGTGTCACTTGGAAGAGCCCCTGTTGGTCGGGTATTTTGAGAATTGGCGAGTTGCCCCACTTGACGTTCTAAGTTTCTCATTGCTACAGTCTGGGCTTGGTGATCAGCCATTATTTTCTAATTGAAAGCAAGTTGGTCATTCATCATTCTCTTCATAATCTCCTCAAGGCTTGTTGATGGTTCAACTTGAGGTGGTTTGTACTGCTGTTGAGGTGTTGGATGCCTGTAGTTATGCTGAGTGCTTTGATTTCCACCCCAAGAGAAGTTTGGGTGATTTCTCCAGTTGGGGTTATAAGTGTTTCCATATTGATTTGCTTGTCCCATATTCGTGTTACCCACAAAGCAGACAGACTCTGGATTAACTGGGCATAAATCACTCGAATGACCCTCTCCACAGACTTCACAAAATACCTGAATCTGTCTGTTCCACTGGTTGAGATTGTTGCTTGTTAATGATAAGATTCATCTGATTGACTTGGTTAGTCAATGTGGAAATCTGGGCTGACAATGTTGAAACCACATCTAGTTCAAGAACCCTTGGTGACTTTTGAACCACATTTCTCCCCATCTCACTTTGCCAGTCTGGATTGCTTTTAGAGAATTTATTCAGTAATGCAAATATTTCATCATAATTCTTCTCCAACACCTGACCTCCGGCTGCTGCATCTACCATAATTTTTGTTTGCGGATGGAGTCCCTCAATGAAAGTGTGAACTAACACCTCGTTTGTTTCATTGTGATGAGGACAGTCTCTGAGTAGCCCCTTGAATCTTTCCCATCCTGAATATAGGGATTCACCTATTTTCTATCTAAAGGAGACTATCTCACTCCTGATCTTTGCGGTCTTTCCTGAAGGGAAGAACCTTGCCAAAAATTTTCTCGCCAGATCGTTCCATGTTGTGATGGAATTAGCTGCTTTTGCCTTCAGCCATCCCTTTGCTTTGCCCAATATAGAGAATGGGAAAAGCGTGAGCCTCACATAATCTGGCGTGACCCTGTTAGTGATATAAGTATCACTAAACTCCAAGAAGTTCAGAATGTGCTGTTGTGGATCCTCGTGTGGAAGACCCAAAAACTGCCCGTTGGCATGAAGTAGTTGGATCATGCTCTGTTTCAGCTCAAGGTGCCCAGTGATTCTGGGCTTCACGATGCTGGAGGTGACATTAGCAATACTGGGCATTGCCACCTCNATCTGTATCTCTTCCTTCTCGCAATCTCCTGTGGAATGATCTCTCAGGTTCCGGGTCAAAGCCGTCAAGTCTATCATGGCTTCTGACCCTACGCATTCACTCGAAGTTCCTGAGATTAGAGAAAAAATCACGTGGAGTTAGACTCAATGAAATAAACAATTAAAGCAAGTAACTAAAAAGTAGTCTATATTCAAGTCCCGGGCAACGGCGCCAAAAACTTATTTGTCCCAGACGCACACGCAAGTATACGTGGTCGTAGCAAGTAATATATTGTTAAATCGAATATCGAACCCACAGGGACTTGCGTAAACTACTTGTTGAATCACTCTAATTGTTATTTAATCGAGCCAAAATAAAAGCAAGGAATGTAACTAATTTATACTACGATTCTATGAACTAACGAATTATCAAGTGACAGAGAATATTGTTGTGTGTATTCAGTAGAGACAAATATTCCAGGGTTGTGATCAATTCACCACTTATATTGCATTATAATTAACTCTCCCTTTTATATAATTCACTCATGGGTGCTAATTAATCGATAATTTCTCTCGTAGACTTCTCCCAAAGTACTACTCGGCTATTCTCAATAGATTAACGCCTATATTCCTATGAAATTAATCTATTAGAACGCACTAAGATTACGATGTTTAATTAAGCATGGTGACTAGGTATATTCCTATCCTAACCACAAATCCTCTCCCCTGAAGGGTTAAGATCGCGCCCTCTTCAATTCTTCTCTCATCTATATACGGCTTTCCCAAGCATAACATAGATAGTATATAGAACCAAATTGTTGGCTAAACAATTAAGATATTAAACGCAGAATTGAAGAAACAACCATATATTGAGCGAACTATAATCAAGGTTAAGTTAATGTTGAATAAAAATATTCATGGCTAAACCACAACCCCAGAACAATGGGTGTTTAGCCACTCATACTAGAATCAAACAATTGTATAAGTCTTGCATAAATGGAAAACACTAGAATAAGATGAAGAAAAGTGATAATCCTTTGCTTCCTCAATGATCTTGTGTGTATCTTCTCTCCCAAAATGGAATCCTCCCTTCAAAGTTGTGTTTTTGGGTCTATTTATATGTTTGGGACAAACCCTAAACGTGTAGGAGACTTCTATTCACACCAGGAAACACTTAAAACCTTCAAAACTCGTAATTTACCGGACCAGGGACCCCAGGCGTTAAGCCCCAAACGCCCAGCTATAGCCTAGGTAGGCCAGGCGTTTGGGCTCTAACGTCCTATTAACGCCTGGGCATGGCTAGCGTTTGGTGTATAACGCCCCACTTACGCTTGGTTAAGCCAGGCTTTTGAGCCAAAACGCCCGGCTATGGCCCGGGTCACTCCTTTTCGACTCTTGAGCGTATTTTTGACGTTTATGCACCCATTTAGCTCGGCTTCCATCTCCAATTCACCTACACATGAAATAGACTCCATTATGCACATATAACGTGTATTTTTATCACAAAAGCACATAAAATGTAAGGTACATAATGCTTAAAATTATGGATTCTAGCCACGCATCATTCATCAAATGCATGAACGCTACTGGGGCATTGGTCAGCCTAACAGACATCATCAAGAAATCATAACACAACATGAAGATGTACTTCACTCCACAACTAACTACATGAGAGGTCCTTCAATACATCCACAGCTCGAGGCCATATGTTTGCTCAAGAAAGAAGTCAATCGCCAAATAGTTCTTGCTACATCTCCAGCAAATATTTTTTGTCACATTCAGATAATATGAACACATCTTACCATTAAATCACACTCACAACATAGTCATCCAGTCACAAAATCCCACCAATAAGGACACAAACGGACATATAAGTCCCAAATGCACGTGCTCACACAATCGAATCGCAATTACTCAAGCCACAGACAAAACATGGCCTCAAGTCTTCCAGACTGGCCCATCATCAACATGCCAAAATTACATCTCGCACCTCATTCATGGAAATCACAAGTCGTCGATGCACAGCTGATACCGAGCGCTCACGTGCACATTCGAATGCATGGAAGAAATTCAAAGAGTTACGCTTCAGGCTGAATTAATGGATTCGCACGATAAGAATTCAAGAATCTGAGATTTTTCCAAAGGGTTCTGCATCCTCTCGAAGATAAGTACAGATGTATCCGTACCGATCCGCATGACTCTACTAAACCTGCTCATGACTCGTGAGACCTATGTAGCCTACGCTCTGATACCAACTTGTCACGACCCAAACAACCAAGTCGTGATGGCGCCTATCATGGTATTAGGCCAGCCGACTCACTACCAAAACAACACAATATTTAATTTTCAAAAATAACTTTCGAGATATTTAACAATAAATCTTTAATAAGAAATTCAACTCAAAGTAAATGTGAAAATAAAGGCCCGACATCGGGTGTCACTAGTCATGAGAAACTACTACAACTGTATGTAAACATAAAGACTAACATAGTCTGGGATTAATCAAGTACAATTAAGGAAAGATAAAGAAGGAGGAAAGTAGTATTGCGATCGCCATGCAGCTACCTTGCTATCACCGAGAATCTGCGTCGAAAATAACCAACAGCCTCAACCGTGTCTAGAGAACACCTGAATCTGCACACTAGGTGCAGGGAGTAACGTGAGTACGCCAACTTAGTAAGTAACAACCATAAATAAATACTAAGCAGTAGTGACGAGCAATAAAACACATAAGTCCACAATATAAGATCTCAATAAGATACAACATGCTTTCAAATCAGTATTTGAGTCAAATCATCTCGTTTAAAAATTCAGTTCCGATGAAAATCATTTAAAGATATTTTCCAACAGTTTTAACAAAGGCTAAATGCAAAAATCTAGTGAAATATGATGAAATCATAAACAGCTCATCGGGAAAAACATCACTCATAAACAGCCCCTCGGGCAAGCATCACAGTCACTCATAAATAGCCCCTCAGGCATACCTCAAAATTAGTCGTAGTAGCCCCTCATGCATACCTCACCATCACTCATGGCTCCCAGTCACTCAGCACTTGGCACTCGCACTTAGTAGGTACCTGCGTTTACTGGGGGTGTGTACAGACTCCGGAGGGGCTCCTTCAGCCCAAGCGCCATATCAAGCCAAATCATGGCATAAATCACTCAGGCCCTCGGTCTATATCAAAACATGCTGCGGCGTGCAGCTCGATCCCATAAATATCCTTACAATCAGGCCCTCGGCCTCACTTAGTCATAAACATCACAAGACACTCGGGCATTTCGGTAAAAATAGGGAACTCAGCCCAAAACAACATTGATGTGCATCAAAACAGAGTAATAAAACTGAGATATGCAGTAAACATCTTTAATCATGACTGAGTATAGATTTCCAAACAGCACTAGCACAAGGCCAAACACCACTGGCACAATGCCCAAACATGGCATTCAGCCTATTTTACAGAAACTCTTTCTAAAACACATAGGTATTATATAACTTCAACAAAATATGCAACTCTACAATTACTACGGGACGGACCAAGTCACAATCCCCAACGATGCACGCCCACACGTCCATCACCTAGCATGTGTGTCACCTCAAAATAGTAAAATGATAGGAAATTCGAGGTTTCATACCCTCTGGACTAGATTTACAATCGTTACTTATCTCAAACCGGTCAAATCTCTAACCGGCGATGTTCTTGACTCTCGACTCGGACTCCAAATGCTCTGAATCTATTCAAAATAGTATATTACCATCAATATACGCTAATGGAATGAATTCCACAAGAAAAACTATCAAATTAGACCAAATTCCCGAAATCGACTCAAACCCGACCCCTGGGCCCAAGTCTCAAAATCTGATAGAATTTACAAAACTAGAAAGCCCATTCACTCACGTGTCCAACCATACCAAATTTTTTGAAATCTGACCTCATTTGACCCCTCAAATCTTTAAAATTAACTCTCCAATTTTCAAGCCCTAAATTCCCAAATTTCTAGCTCAAATTCCCAATTAGATGATGAATAAATCCATAGATTCATGAAATTTATACCATTATAGGTTAGAATCACTTACCTCAACGTTGCTCCTAGAAATCCTTCGAAAAATCTCCTCTCTTCGAAGCTCCTCAAATCAAAAAATTGAAAATAGAGAACAATACCTCTAGCTGGGGTTTTCTGCCCAGCAAAACGGCACCTACGGTCCCACTTCCGCACCTGCGGAGCCGCATCTGCGAAGAAGTCTCCACTTCTGCGGAATTTCATTAACCACACTGACTCCGCTCTTGCGATTAACTGATTGCACCTGCGGTCATTGCAGATGTGGTGAACAAGCCGCACCTGCGGTCCTACTGCGCACCTGCACCTCAGATCTGCTTCTCGTATCTCGCACCTATGGTTCCCATTCTGCAGGTGTGGACACACCAGCAACAGCAGCTTCAGATGCATTTTTCCAACTTCAAACTCTCCGATTACTACCCGAAATCACCCTGAGGCCCTCGTGACCTCAACCGAACACACCAACATATCCAACAACATCATACGAACTAATCCGAGCCTTCTAAACTTCTGAACTTAAACTTCTGAACAAGATACTAAGTGTCTCATTCCACTCCAAAATCACTCCGGACCAGAACCAACCAACCCGGTACAACACAACACAGCATAACACATAAAGAAGAAGAAATGGGGCAAACGGGGCTATAACTCTCGAAACGACCAGCCAGGTCGTTACATCCTCCCCCACTTAAACATACGTTCGTCCTCAAACGTGCTCAGAGTTGTTCTAAAGGCCATTAAATCACCGAATAACCTTACCACGCACATACCGGGAGTGATCCCACGTCACCGTATCCCATATAAGTCTGATAACACAACATAACAAAAAAAATTTCATCCAACCTAGCCCAAGCCTTGGAATCCAAATTTCCACATCCGAAATTTTCTATAAGATCAGAATCTCGTATCTACACACTGTATAAGTCTGAACAAACTGTATCCAACTATAGCCATAACTCAAGATGAAATCACATGATATCCCACATAACTCAAACACTCATAGCGATAATTTATAACCATAGTGGCTGCCAGAACAACCCAATTCCAGTAATAAACCTATTATCAAATAGAGACCCGTCCTAACACCTTCATATATTGCCAATAATAAAAGAAACACGCAGAAACCTATAACCATTCGTCGGATCAGCATCAATATCCTCCCAAATATACCGCAACCAGATCCGGTAGCACCCATTCTAGGTCCGATGACCTCATCTCATCCAACAAAACCACTCTAGTGACAATGACGCATCCAATACATCTTAAAGACACAAGACGTGCTGTCCGTGCACAAATAAGCAACCACTCCAAATGTACTCAAACATGGAAAATGACATCAAACAAGAGAATCATCCCGCAAGATCAACGGGTATCACCACAACGCAATGGTAAGAACTCCACACACACCGCAGAACCAAAACACACGAATCAAACACACAAGATTCATATCTCAACATAATTTCGGTGCAATGCGTGACCCCCATCCAAATGCCGGTCCATATATATAGTATATACCTCGCTCTGTCTTGGTCAAAATCAATAACCACACAAAATTCGACATCAAGTACTCAAAGTGTATTACCATAACCACAAAGAATCAGACGATACAATGCCACACGAAACCCGAAAGAACATAACTAATACGCCTCAATCATGTAATACCCAATTAGTCATCTTACTCAAATTCCGCTATAAGACCACAATAGAACCGCACCATGTGTGCCTAAAGCCAACGAATTACAACCCTCGTAGCATGGAAGAGTAACTCATAAATCATTCCAAGAACACAAATAAGCCCAAAAACAACTGAATGGAACGTCCCTCAATAATATCACTACGGACCCAACCAATATGACTCGGTGTAAAACACCTATCCCAATTGGGCCTACTAATGAACCCCAAATCAATCTGGTCATCCACAATAGACAAATAACCCTCAGAAGGTCCACAATGATTGAATCACAACGCATACTATCCTCTGACTAACCTTGGTTATGTCTCCACAGCCCACAACTATGAAATCATCTATTTATTAGAGTTCCCAGTCTCCAATACATGCAGCACACGAATCACCATATCCGATCTCAACTCCGCCGCCTAAATGTCTAATACCTCTCCAATACACGATCATACCATGGGGAATACCCCTACAATCCGTAGGTGTTACAAGGCCAAAATTTGAACATCCACTGACGACCAACTAGGACACTGCCGCCATACCAATGAAGTATCCATAAATCAAAACAAAGTGCCCCTTCTGAAACTTACACCTTCATCAAGAAGTACCTAGAAGTAATATCATCTATCTGGTCATCTGTGATGGTCCATGCTACCTAAAACTTCAGAACCTTCCTTTCAAAACCGCATCGTGACCTTGCACCTGAAAATCTCAATACTACACGTCACATCGCACCCATTACGCCACCATATGAAAGATACGAAAGATCTCAAAATCCACTCTGAGTCGCAAGCAACTAGTTACTCAATTATCTTAGAACTTTTCATTTGATTCCATTCTGGAGAAAATTACAATACGTCACATGCCCATGCACCAGTAAGAAATATACATCTCAAACCATGGTATAGACAATCAAGAACTCTCCAAAATCCATTTGCACTTAACCAAACTGTTAGCACTGAATCCCTCTAACTCAACCAAGCTACGAGGGTCGCCAAAACCCAAGAGAATTGCCACGAATCACACGTAGAACCTTTGATAATAGGCTGAATTCACATAATTTAGCACAGATTTATACTCTAACTTAATGATGCTTCACGGTCTTAAGTTTGTTAAATGATGATAAATTGGCTCTAATGGTGATTTTTGTGTTTCACAGGAGTACAATAAGCTATTGAGGACTTATGACGGTGATCCGGGTGAATTTGAAGAATAACAGGCCATGGGGTAATTCCGAGGTGATTTGAAGGCTGGAGATTTTTCGAGGCAGTAGGAAACCCCATTAGCGCGGGCATTAGCGTGAGACTAGCGCGCCTGCGCTAATCAAGTGATCTTCTGGGCAGTGCTAAACTCAATTAGCGCGGGCTGTAGCGCGCCCGCGCTAGTCCAGACGGGAAAAATACGTTGAAAGGGGTACATTTGGAAGTTTGGGACCAATCCACTTAACCTATAAAAGGATCAATTCGCCCAAAGGAGTAGATTATCCAGGTTTAGAGTTTAGAATAAGAAAAGCAAGGCAAGGAGGGCAATTGGGCATCAATCCATATCTCCTTCTCTTGTAATTTTAATCATTGTTCATGAATTCCTTTGTAGTTTTCCTTATTGTTATGAGTGTTCTAATATAAGGTTTTGGTGGAACCCGTTGGGGGATGACTTTATTGCGATATTAATATAGTTTTGGTTGGTTGTTAATCTCTATTTGTTCAACTACGTTCTTGTTGTAGTTAATTGAAAGGATCCTCAATTAGCTGTGCCTATTTATTATGTATCTACTTGAGAGAGAGTGCATATTTAGGTAGTTGTTTGAACAACATCACTCCCGGAGTATAAAGGAGAGTCATAACCGAGGGTTTAGAGGTTGGATTAGAGATAACAATACCTCGGGTGCAATCTAAAGTGAGCTGTAATGCAATCTAGCTAGCGTAACTTGAGAGAGATTTATGGTAGCTGGAGTGTTCATGATTGATAGAGACAAATCAATCAAAACTATCGGAAGTATCCAAGAAAGAAGTTCACCAACGGGGGAAACCATAACCTTAGACCTTTATCGTATTTGTTTACACCTCAATATTAGATGTCTTTTAGTTTATTTAATTTCATTCAGCTGTAGTAATAAAAATACAGAAAAGTGATATTCATAACCTTTGGGAAATTTATTCTTGATAATCGAGTAGTCTAACAACAATAATTGATAGGTTAATTCCTTGTTGGGTTAGACTCTGGGTTAAACACTCAGATTATATTTGCAACGCCCGCTTAGTCTTTTTATAAGACAGAGTTGAGCGTGATAAAATTTTGGCGTCGTTGTCGGGGAATTAACGGTGTTATCAATTAAAGTTGGAAGAAATACAAAATTCTTAAGTGTAGTCAATTTTCATCAATTTTCATCTATACATTGAAATTTTAACGTTTGTTAACTTGGTTGTACAGGTGCATGCCTAGAAACTCATCGAGAACTGGTGAAGTATTTGAAGTCTTATCAGACCCCGAGAAAGTTTTCAAGGCCTTGAACCGGGCCAACCGGAAAAGCAAACAACAACCATTAATTGAACAACTTGAACCCGACATGGAAGATCTAAACAACAGGAACAACAATGGGGATGACGTGCTAGACCCAGTTGCGCAGATAGTGGCAGAGGCTCCTTTATATGACTGGGCACAACCCACGGCAGAAAATTTGGCCACTGTGACACTAGTCCCTCATATACATGCTGAATCATTTCAGATTACAAATAATATGCTGCACTTACTGCAGAACAAGGGACTATTTTCAGGGTCATACATTGAGGACCCCCAACAACATTTGAAGAATTTCCTGTCGATTTGCAAGACTCAGAGGCAGCCAAACGTCAATCAGGACACGATAAAACTGTTAGTGTTTCCATTCTCAGTGACTGGAGCAGCCCATACTTGGCTAAACTCGCTCCCCATTAATTCCATCACCACATGGGAGGATTTATTTAAGCAATTCGTGAACAAATTCCATCCACCCAACAAGACAGCTCCACAACTTGATGAAATCTTGAGCTTCAGACAGAAGCCAGCTGAAACATTGCAGGAAACATGGGAACGATTTAAAGGAATGTTAGTTATTTATCCGCACCATGGTATTCTAGAGCAGATGTTGGGGCAGCATTTTTATATGGGTCTGGCGGATACTGTAAAGGCAAATGTAGATGCTTCAGCTGGTAGAGCATTCTTGAGAAAAACATGGAGAGAAAGCCAGATCCTGCTTGATAAAATGGCGTAGAATTCGGGGTGGATAACCAGGTATGCGCCCATTACTCCTGTAGTTCATTCATTGCCCTTCGACCCATCCAATACTCTTGCTGAGAATGTAGCCACCTTGATAACACAGATGAGCATAATAACTAAAAAGGTGGAGGAATCAGGGCAAAAGCAACAGGTACATATCGTGGATACAACCAATGGGGGCTTATGCACATCTTGCATTAGTCAACCATTTGGTAATCATTGGAATGCAGAGTATGATCACCCTCCTTACCCAGAAAACATGAATTATGTGTAAAATTATGGAGGCCAGAGACAGGGGGACAGAACTGGGGTTAGCAAGTCCAACTGTATAGACCACCTCACCAGCAACAGAACAATGGGAACATGGGTGCCATGAGACCTCATGGTAATGTGGCACCTTATCAGAGGCCACAAGGTTATAACAATCAAAATCAGCAGCAAGCACATCACCCTCCTCAGCAACAACATGGGGGGAGGCAAGAAAATGGATTTTCCAGGCTTGAAGTGATGATGCAACAGGTGATTGGGTCGACTGTCAAAATGAGTGAGAGAGTATATGTGCATAATGCAGCTATTAAAAATATTGAAGTGCAGTTGGGCCAGATATCTATGGGAGTGAACAATCGTCCTCTTGGGACTTTACTTACAGATACTCAAGTGAATCCTAAGGACCATGGCTCGAAGCAAATGATGGTAGTGAGTCTCCGCAATGGCAGGGACTTAGACTTGGAACAAGAATTGGCTCGTGAAAGAAGGCAGGCAGAAACTCTAGTACCAGTGCCAATCGAACTTGATTATTCCACAAACTTGACCAAGGTAACAGTACAAACTGCTGAAGGAGAAAGTAGTGGGCAGAGTGAAGCTGAAAAGGAAGTGGAAATAACCCAAGAGCCAGTACTTGAGGTGGTAGGTGAGAAAGAAAAATCCCAAATCACTGGGAAGAAGAGGCCGCCAGCCCCATTCCCTCAAAGGCTGGCCAAATACCAAAAGGATGAGCAGTACAAAAAGTTCTTGGATATGCTAAAGCAGATACAGGTAAACATTCCTCTGATTGATGCTCTGAAAGAGATGACTGGGTATGCGAAGATGATGAAGGACTTGATGTCCCGAAATTTTGATTTCCAAGACTTGGCGACTGTGACTTTAATTCAGACTTGCAGTGCTGTGGTAACACAACCAATAGCAGAAAAGTTGTCTGATCTAGGGAGTTTTACAATTCCCTGTACCATTGGCAATTTGGCTTTTTCCAAAGCACTGTGTGATTTGGGGGCCAGCATTAATCTAATGCCCCTAGCCATTTATAAGAGACTGGGTATTGGTAGAGCCAGACTAACTTCCATGTTGCTGCAGCTAGCTGATAGGATGGTGAAGAGACCGTCGGGTATTCTGGCTGATGTGTTGGTGCAAGTGGGGATGTTTGTGTTCCTTGATGGCTTTGTGATACTAGACTTTCGAGTGGATGAAGAGATTCCCATAATCTTGCGCAGTCCATTTTTGGCCACAGGAAGAGCTCTCATTGATTGTGAGACTGGGGAGCTCAAGATGAGGCTTAATGATGAAGAAACCATATTCAATGTGCAGAAATCCATGAGGCAACCGAGTGAGTTCGCCAACTGCTCTCTAATTGATGTTGTGGATGTGATAGTGGAGGAAGATGATGTGTCCTTAACTATTGAGGACCCCCTTGCTGCATGTTTAATGAATTTAGATGCGGTAAATGGGGTGGAATTGGCAGAGTGGGTGTTAGCACTTGAAAGTAAAGAAGTATGGCCGAGGGCTCTCGAGTTTGAACCATTTCACTTAGAGAAAATAGAGAGCCCGCCAGTCAAGCCCTCCGTGGAAGAACCGCCCAAACCAGAGTTGAAACCATTTCCAGCCCATCTCAGGTACGCATTTCTAGGCCCTAATACTACGCTACCTGTTATTATCTCATCCAGTTTGTTAGATGTGCAGGCAAATTAGTTGTTACAGGTACTCCCAGAGTGCAAGACTGCCATTGGATGGACCATGGAAGATATCAAAGGGATCAGCCCGGCATATTGCATGCACAAGATTCTCCTAGAAGAGGGACAAAGACCTTCCAGGGAACATCAAAGGTGCTTGAACCCAAACATGAAGGAAGTGGAGAAGAAGGAAATCATCAAGTGGTTAGATGCGGGAATCATTTTCCCCATCTCTGACAGCAGCTGGGTCAAACCAGTGCAATGTGTTCCAAAAAAGGGTGGGATGACGGTTGTAAAGAATGACAAAAATGAGTTGATATCTACAAGAACCATCACGAGCTGGAGAATATGCATGGATTACAGAAAGCTGAATCTTGCCACCCATAAAGACCACTTCCCACTTCCCTTCATTGATCAGATGCTCGACAGGCTTGCAGGGAGGTCTCACTTTTGTTTCCTGGACGGGTACTCGGGGTACAACCAGATTTCAATCGCCCCGGAAGACAGGGAAAAGACCTCCTTCACATGCCCCTATGGGGTATTTGCTTTCAGAAGGATGCCATTTGGCCTATGCAATGCACCCCCCACATTCCAAATATGCATGATGGGCATATTCACAGACATTGTCGAAGACATCATGGAGGTATTCATGGATGATTTCTCAATTTTGGGAAATTCATTCGAGGAGTGCCTAGCAAACCTGACCCATGTCCTAAAAAGGTGCATTTAGACGATTCTTGTAATTAACTGGGAGAAGTGCCATTTCATGGTACAAGAAGGGATCATCTTGGGGCACTTGGTGTCAAGTAAAGGAATTGAGGTGGACCGATTTAAAGTCAATGTGATCGAAAAACTTCCACCTCCCACATCAGTCAGAGCTAAACGTAGCTTTCTTGGGCATGCCAGGTTCTACCGGCGATTCATCAAGGACTTCTCCAAGATGGCCAACCCCCTCTGTAAGTTGCTTGAAAAAGATAACCCCTTTTTGTGTTTTCTAATGATTGCAGGGTGCATTTGAGGAGCTGAAAAAGTGGTTAGTCACAGCACCAATCATCGTTGCGCCCGACTGGGAGCAACCGTTTGAACTCATGTGCGATTCCAATGACTACGCAGTGGGAGCCGTGTTGGGTCAGCGCAAAGATAAAATAATGCACCCAATTTACTACGCAAGTAGGACTTTGAGTGGAGCTCAGATGAACTACACGGTGACCGAAAAGGAGATGTTGGCAGTAGTGTTCGCCTTTGTAAAGTTCAGGTCTTACTTGATCGGGTCAAAGGTGATTGTGTACACTGATCATGCAGCCATCACATACTTGGTTGAGAAAAAAGAGTCCAAACCGCGCCTAATTCGTGGGGTGTTGCTTCTTCAAGAATTTGACTTGGAGATTCGTGACCGCAAGGGCACGGAGAACCAAGTCGCTGACCACTTGTCACGTCTTGAAGGTGCTGAGAATGCAATTGAATTGGAGGATACCTTTCCAGACGAGCAGCTACTCGCCACGAGCGTAGAGGATGTGCCATGGTATGCAGACATTGCAAACTACCTGGCAAGTGGTATTGAACCTTACAAACTCTCTTCTGTCCAAAAGAAAAGGTTTTATCGTGATTGCCGCAATTACTATTGGGATGAACCTAATTTATTTAAAATTTGCATTGATGACATGATCCGGAGGTGTGTCCCCGAGATGGAATAATTTTCTTTTTTGCAAGCTTGTCACGCATCACCATATGGAGGACATTTTGGAGGAGTTCGGACAGCAGCTAAGGTGCTAGAGGCCGGGTTCTACTGGCCTAGTGTGTTCAAAGATGCTCTCCAATAGGTGAAGGGTTGTAACGAATGTCAAATGACGGGGAACATATCCCATCGTCATGAGATTCCCATGAATCCAATACAAGAAGTGGAGGTGTTTGATGTATGCGGGATTGACTTCATGGGTCCCTTTGTCAGCTCTTACGGCAATAAGTACATACTTGTTGCTGTAGACTACATGTCCAAATGGGTAGAAGTTGCAGCGTTCCCCACCAATGATGCAAGAGTGGTGGTGGGGTTCTTGAAGAAAAACATATTCACCCGTTTTGGGACACCAAGGGCTATTATTAGTGACGGAGGCACTCACTTTTGCTATCGTGTCTTCGAGAAGCTGCTAGCCAAGTATGATGTGCGCCACAAGGTAACAACCCCTTAGCACCCTCAGACGAGCGGGCAGGTTGAGGTATCAAACCGTGAAATCAAGAGTGTGCTGACCAAAATAGTAAACGCCACAAGAACTGATGGGGCGAAAAAGCTTGATGACGCACTCTGGGCCTATAGGACTACATTTAAAACACCAATTGGTATGTCTCCATACAAGTTGGTATTTGGTAAGGCCTGTCACCTGCCATTGGAGTTAGAACATCGAGCGTGGTGGGCATTAAAGCAGTTGAACATGGATCTCGATAATGCGGGAGAAAATCGAGTCACTGAGCTGAATGAGTTGGAAGAGTTCAGATATCAAGCGTTTTAGAGCACAAGTCTATATAAAGAGAGAATGAAGAGGTTACACGACAAAAAATATTGTGGACCGGAATATCAAACCCGGAGACAAAGTATTGCTCTACAATTCAAGATTAAGGTTATTTCCGGATAAGCTCAAGTCTCGATGGTCTGGACCATTCAAAGTGGTCGAAGTGTGTCCTTCTGGTGCTGTGGAAATTGCCGCTGAAGATGGGTCTAATGACTTCAAGGTCAATGGACAAAGATTGAAAATGTATGTGGGGATGAATGAAACCAGTGAGCTGGCTGTGGTGCATCTTTTTTAACCTTAGAGGCTGAGCGAGCCTTAATTGCGCTCATTCTGTGTCATGCCGCGACGGTAAATCAGGCGCTTCATGGGAGGCAACCCATTGATTGTTGTACTCGTCGTGCCGCAACACTAAATCAAGTGCTGGTTGGGAGGCACCCCAATACATATAGTGTTTATAGTATAAAATACTAACATATGCAGGTGTGCGAGAAAAGGGGTGAACACAGGACCCCAAGAAAGAGGAAAACAAAAGAATAATTTCTGCTAACGCCTGGACTAGCACGACCACGCTAAGCTAGCGCTAAGGTCGCGCTAGTCAGGTTTCTCACTGCCTCGTCTACTTCGCCACTAGCACGGCCGCACTATTCTCGCGCTAGAGGTCGCGCTAGTGGGGTTTTACATTGTCCCTCAACCCCTGGACTAGCAGACCCGCGCTATTCTAGTGCTAAGGTCACGCTAGATCGTCTCGACATAGGTAAGTTTCGGGTTAATTTTTTTTTATTTTGTTATTTTCTTTTTGTAATTTTCCCAACCACCCAATTAATTTTCTCCCCCCCCCCCCCCATGTGACACAACCCTTATCCCCCACTTTCATTCTCACAATAGAACTCCACCCTCCCATAAACCCTTTCCCTTCTTCTTCTTCTTCTTCTTTTCCTCTTCATCTTTCCCCCCCAAACGCAGGCAAACCCACAACTCAAGCACTCCCATCTCTAAGTCTTCTTCAACCCTCATTACTCCATCTCTCTCCTTCAACTCTACAGGTATGTACTTCTCCCATTAATTTTTTTTTATTTTGTAACTTTGTTTTTAATTTCCATTGTGTACACCAATTGTAGTTTTTTTTTTCTTATTTGGTAGCCATACTGGGTAGTAGTTGATTTGTCCTGAAAAGAGATGACATAGGAAGTGTGGGGTGTTGTGATTATATTTGGATTATTATGGTGGTTCTTCATATCCATTATTGAGTGCTTGGGGTTTAAATTGTTAATGCCCACCACATGTTTGTAAAAAGGCCCCAGAGGAGGGAAATAATGTGACCGATTTAGTGGTGAAGTCTGAGTAACCACAGTTGGGTCACCCTGTTGTACTGAGCTAACACTGTGCTAATTGTACGAACCATGCCTCCACGCAAGCGTCAAGCCACAGGCGCCTCCTCGAGTCGTCCGGCAAGAGCCTCCACCGGATGAAGGCCCCAAAAATTAGTTGACTCGAGGCCTTTCAATAGCCACAAGTTTGTCTCAGCGAAGGCTTAGGACAGATTCGCTGAAAAAGAGGATAAGACAGTTGTACCTGAACAGGCCATGGACTCTGAAGCCATCAGGATGAACTTCCCGAGAATGTATGAGGTGTTAATGCAGCGTCGCCTGGATGTTTTCTTTGAGGAACCTAATGAGGCAAATGCCATGATTGTCCGGGAATTTTATGCCAACGCTCTGGAGCACGAAAACTATGTGGTAACAGTGCGGAGAAGGCAGGTTAATGCCTCAATAGAGAACATTCAGACAAAGTACAGACTACCTCCACCAGCGGCTGGTTATGTGGATGCCTACCAGACCTATAATGGAAAAATGACTCCCTGGGATACATTCACCCTGACCATCTGTCGACCGGGCATCGCGTTGAAGTGGTACAAATATGGGAGCAAATTCCACTCCTCGGCCCTCAAGTTTGAGGCCAAATGCTGGTTGTACCTGATCAACAGCCGATTTTTGTTATCCAAAAACACTTCGGAGGTGAACATTCCTTGAGGGTGTTTGATTTGGTGCTTCATGGTAGATGCACCATTCGATGTGGCCCGGGTAATTCATGAAGAGATGTTTATCCACATGAAGGTCCAAAGGTATGGGTTTTTCTACCCATCGCTTGTTACTCGATTGTGCATTGCGGCTGGGGTGCTAGGAGACTTTGTTGTAGATGGCCGGGTGCCTGAGGTGAACCCCTTCAGAGTTGAAAGAGTTACTACGGGCAAGGAGGCAGTGGCGGCAGATGAGGAATTAGTGGGGCATGACTCTGAGAAAGAGGAAGCGGAGGATGAGCATCAATAGGGAGGTGAGGAAACTGAGCACATGGAGGAGGAGCAAGTTGTGGACGTTGGAGGACCGTCTAGGACCAGTCGGGGATAGTGGTTGGATCACCTGGAGCAAGACGTGGTTGGGTTGAGAACCTCAGTGACTGAAATGGGGACCCGAGTTGATGATATGGCCACCCAGCAAAAGAAGTCTGAAAAGAAGATTATGGGTTGGCTACGCGCTTTGGGTCGTGCTTGCATCGTGAACCCAGGCACTGTCTCCGACCAAGATTGAGTTGTCAGGGAAGTCCCCTTACCTTAATCTATCTTTTCATTGTCCATGAGGACATGTCCTCATTATAAGTGTGGGGTGAGGGAAGGATTCCCTGTTTGTTGTATGTGGTACATTTGCTAATTATTTGCCTTTTTTTGTTTCACTTGGTAGAATTGTATTTCATGTTTTCTTTTCGTTAAGGTTGTTTTTTTTTGTTTTGGTTGTGCTGTACATAGGGTATAATCAATTAAGTCGTTTTGGCCCGACGACGGATCCCTTCGACGGGGTTCTTGAGGGTCTAAGTCAATCATTGAAAAAAAACAGAAAATGTAGTGGACTCTTCCTGATGACGGACTTCTCAGGCAGTTTTCTTGAGGGAGGTTAGTCCAAAGAAAACACCAAAAATATTTTTTTTATTTTATTTGTAGGTAGTGTAGTAACTCCCCCTTGATTTTTCTTTTGACCACGGTTATTTTCCAAGGGTTCAGCTTGAACCGGGTATAGTTAGTTGTCTTTTAAATTTTTAGTTGTTAGGACTCCTTTAGACAAGGAGCTGCATGATAAAATACATACCTTGGTGTGTTACACCCGAACACTAAAGAACCTAGAGTGTGATGTTTAGGCTCATTGGTTGACTCTTGTAGAATGCCTTAATTTTGCATACTGTAGCAAACTTGAATGCTCAATGGAGTCTCTTGAGGAACCAATTTGGAGTGAATTATGTCCCATGTGTGTGTAAGGTATTTACATTGTATTCTATGTCCACATTTGATACCTAGAACTTACCCCGTATGTGTGCAAAGTGAAATAGTAGTTTGTTCAGTCTTAGAAGTGATATAGGCATTTATTTATTAAGACAGACATAAATATCTATCCACCTGATTGCAATTCACCATAGTTAACCCCTTTGAGCTTATAAGCCTGTTTTGTTGGCAACCACATTACAAACCATACCCAATTGTTTGAATAGCCTGACTGTTTGAACCTATTACCTCCTATAAGCACTTGAATTGTAGAGAACATGTAAAAGTCTAAGTGTGGGGTGATGGTCTGGTTTTTGAATGGAATCAGATGGTGCGAAGCATAAAAGAATAAACACCACTGGAAAAAATAAATAAATAAAGGAAGAAAGAAGGACAATGAGTAAATACAGTCCTTGATTGGTGGTGAGTTGAAGAAAAAATGCACCTAATGAAATGTTGGGGTGAATTAAAAAGAGTGGTGGAAATTTTGGCCAAACATGAAAACGGGCTGAATGTTAATGTAATTGTATTAAAAGTTCTTAGGGAGATTAGTCTCTATACCCAAATGTATCCTACCCGTCCCTTAGCCTACATTACAACCAAATAAAGACTTATTGATCCTAGACTGAACAAACTCAATTAGTAGAGTATTACACTAGGGGCAAGCCTATGGCGTATCTGTGTGACATACGAATATTCTTGTTGAGAGTGAGTGAATTCTTACGATTTAAAAGTTCATATTGCTCTTACTATTATCTTTTGTGGAACTACTCTCAATTGTGTGAAGTGAGGGCATGTTATTTACGGACCAAGTCACAATCCCCAACGATGCACGCCCACACGCCCATCACCTAGCATGTGCGTCACCTCAAAATAGTAAAATGATACGAAATTCGAGGTTTCATACCCTCAGGACTAGATTTACAATCGTTACTTATCTCAAGCCAGTCAAATCTCTAGCCGGCGATCCTCTTGACTCTCGACTCGGCCTCCAAATGCTCTGAATCTATTCAAAATCAGTATATTACCATCAATATACGCTAATGGAATGAATTCCACAAGAAAACTATCAAATTAGACCAAAATCCGGAAATCGGCTCAAACCCGGCCCCCGGGCCCACGTCTCAAAATTTGACAGAATTTACAAAACTAGAAATCCCATTCACTCACGAGTTCAACCATACCAAAATTTTCAAAATCCGACCTCATTTGACCCCTCAAATCTTTAAAATTAATTCTCCAATTTTCAAGCCCTAAATTCCCAAATTTCTAGCTCAAATTCCCAATTAGATGATGAATAAAGCCATAGATTCATGAAATTTAGACCATTATAGGTTAGAATCACTTATCTCAACTTTGCTCCTAGAAATCCTTCGAAAAATATCCTCTCTTCAAAGCTCCTCAAATCCAAAAATCGAAAATGGAGAACAAAACCTCTAGCTGGGGTTTTCTGCCCGGCAAAACCGCACCTACGGTCCCACTTCCGCACCTGCGGAGCCGCATCTGCGAAGAAGTCTCCGCTTCTGCGGAATTTAATTAACCACACTGACTCCGCTCCTGCGATTAACTGACTGCACATGCGGTCATCGCAGATGTGGGGACCAAGTCGCACCTGTGGTCCTACTGCGCACTTGCGCCTCAGATCCGCTTCTGCGCATCTCGCACATGCGGTTCCCATTCCGCAGGTGCGGACACACCACCAACAACAACTTCAGCTGCATTTTTTCAATTTTAAACTCTCCGATTACTACCCGAAATCACCCCGAGGCCCTCGAGACCTCAACCAAACACACCAACATATCCAAAAACATCATACGAATTAATCCGAGTCTTCTAAAGCTCAAAACAACATCAAATCACCAAATCAACCTCGGATTCAAGCCTAAGAACTTTTAAACTTCCAATTTCCGCAAACGACACTGAAACCTACCAAACCTCGTCCGAATAACCTGAAAGTTTGCACACACGTCAACATATAACTCTATGAACCTACTCCAACTCCCTGAATTCCATTCTGACTCCGAAATCGAATTTTCCACTTCCGACCGAAAATCACCAAAATTCCAATTTCGCCAATTCAAGCCTTATTCTACCACGGACCTCTAAATTACATTCCGGACATACTCCTAAGTCAAAATCACCTAACGGAGCTAACCGAACCATAAAAATCAAAATTTGAGATCGTTTACTCATAAGTCAACTTCCAGTTGAATTTTCTAACTTAAACTTCTAAATAAGAGACTAAGTGTCTCATTCCACTCCTAAATCACTCTGGGCCAGAACCAACCAACCCGGTACAACACAACACAGCTGAATAACACATAAAGAATAAGAAATGGGGGAAACAAGGTTATAACTCTTAAAACGACCGGCAGGGTCGTTATATCCTCCCCCACTTAAACATACGTTCGTCCTCGAACGTGCTCAGAGTTGTTCTAAAGGCTATTAATCACCGAATAACCTTACCACGCACATACCGGGGGTGATCCCATGTCACCGTATCCCATATAGGTCTGATAACATAACATAACAAAAATTTCTTCATCCAACCTAGCCCAAGCCTTAGAATCCAAATTTCCACATCCGAAATTTTCTATAAGACCAGAATCTCGTATCTACACATTGTATAAGTCTGAACAAACTGTATCAAACTATAGCCATAACTCAAGATGAAATCACATGATATCCCACATAAATCAAACACTTATAGAGATAATTTATAACCATAGTGGCTGCCTAGAACAACCCAATTCCGGTAATAAACCTATTATCAAATAGAGACCCGTCCTAACACCTTCATATATTTCCAATAATGAAAGAAACACGCAGAAACCTATAACCATTCTCCGGACCAACAAGTGGTGGAACTCCCTCTCCTTCGATAGGAACTATTGCAAAATTTCTAAGTCGATCACCATCAATATCCTCCCAAATATACCGCAATCAGATCTGGTAGCACCCATTCTAGGTCTGATTACCTCATCTCAACCAACAAAACACTCTAGTGACAATGACGCATCCAATATAGCTTAAAGACACAACTCGTGCAGTCTGTGCACCAATAAGCAACCACTCCAAATGTACTCAAACATGGAAAATGACATCAAACAAGAGAATCGTCCCGCAAGATCAACGGGTATCACCACAACGCAATGGTAAGAACTCCTCAACACAACTGAACCAAAACACATGAATCAAACACACAAGAATCATATCTCAACATAACTTTGGTGCAATGCGTGACCCCCATCCAAACGTTGGTCCATATATATAGTATATACCTCGCTCTGCCTTACTAAATATCAATAACCACACAAATTTCAACATCAAGTACTCAAAGTGCATTACCATAACCACGAAGAAACAGACGATACAATGCCGCACGAACCCCGAAAGAACATAACCAATACGCCTCAATCCTGCAATACCCAATTAGTCATCTTACTCAAATTCCGCTATAAGACCACAATAGAACCGCACCATGTGTGACTAAAGCCAACGAATTACAACCCCTCGTAGCATGGAAGAGCAACTTATAAATCATTCCAGGAACACAAATAAGCCCAACAACAATTGAATGGAACGTCCCTCAACAATATCACTACGGAGCCAAACAATATGACTCGGTGTAAAACACCTGTCACAATTGGGCCTACTAATGAACCCCAAATCAATCCGGTCATCCACAATAGACAAATAACCCTCCGAAGGTCCACAATGATTGAATCACAACTCATACTATCCTGTGACTAACCTTGGCTATGTCTCCACGTCCCACAACTATGAAATCATCTACTTATTAGAGTTCCCAGTCTCCAATACATGCAGCACACGAATCACCATATCCGATCTCAACTCCGCCGCCTAAATGTCTAATACCTCTCCAATACACGATAATAGCATGGGGAATACCCCTACAATCCGTAGGTGTTACAAGGCCAAAATTTGAACATCCGCAGATGACCAACTAAGACAGTGCCGCCACACCAATGAAGTATCCATAAATCAAAACACAGTGCCCCTTCTGAAACTTACACCTTCATCAAGACATACCTAGAAGTAATATCATTTATCTGGTCATCTGAGATCGTCTATGCTGCCTAAAAAATCAGAACCTTCCTTTCAAAATCGCATCGTGACCTTGCACCTGCAAATCTCAATACTACACCTCACATCGCACCCATTACGCCACCATATGAAAGATACGAAAGATCTCAAAATCCACTCTGAGTCGCAAGCAACTACATACTCAATTAGCTTAGAACTTTCCATTTGATTCCGTTCTGGAGAAAATTACAATATGTCACATGCCCACGCACCAGTAAGAAATATACATCTCAAACCATGGTATAGACCATCAAGAACTCTCCAAAATCCATTTGCACTTAACCAAACTGTCAGGACTGAATCCCTCTAACTCAACCAAGCTACGAGGGTCGCCAAAACCCAAGAGCATTCCCACGAATCCCACGTAGAACCTTTGATAATAGGCTGATCTCACATAATATAGCATATATTTATACTCTAACTTAATGATGCTTCACGGTCTTAAGTGTGTTAAATGATGATAAATTGGCTCTAATAGTGATTTTTGTGATTCACAGAAGTACAATAAGCCATTGAGGACTTATGACGATGATCCGGGAAAATTTGAAGAATAACAGACCATGGGTAATTTCGAGGTGATTTGAAGCCTGGAGATTTTTCGAGGCAGTAGGAAACCCCATTAGCGCGAGCAGTAGCCCGAGATTAGCGCACCCGCGCTAGTCCAGTGATCTTCCGGGCAGTGCTAAACTCAATTAGCGCGGGCTGTAGCACAAGACTAGCGTGCCCGCGCTCGGCCAGACGGGAAAAATACGTTGAAAGGGTACGTTTGGAAGTTCGGGGCCTATCCACTTAACCTATAAAAGGTTCAATTCTCCCAAAGGAGTAGATTATCCAGTTTTAGAGTTTAGAATAAGAAAATCAAGGGCAAGAGGCAAGGAGGGCAATTGGGCATCAATTCATATCTCCTTCTCTTGTGATTTTTATCATTTTTCATGAATTCTTTTGTAGTTTTCATTATTGTTATGAGTAACTAACTGTTCTAATCTAAGGTTTTGGTGGAACCCGTTGGGGGATGACTTTATTGCGATATTAATATAGTTTTGGTTGGTTATTAATCTCTATTTGTTCAACTACGTTCTTGTTGTAGTTAATTGAGAGGATCCACAATAAGTTGTGCCTATTTATTATGTATCTACTTGAGAGAGAGTGCATATTTAGGTAGTTGTTTGAACAACATCACTCCCGGAGTATAGACAAGAGTCATAACCGAGGGTTTAGAGGTTGGATTAGAGATAACGATACCTCGGGTGCAATCTAAAGTGAGCTGTAATGCAATCTAGCTAGCGTAACTTGAGAGAGTGCGCCTAGTAAATTATCATAATTACTTGAGAGAGATTTATGGTAGCTGGAGTGTTCATGATTGATAGAGACAACTAAATCAAAACTATAGGAAGTATCCAAGAAAGAAGTTCACCAACGGGGGAAACCATAACGTTAGACCTTTATCGCAATTGTTTACACCTCAATATTAGATATCTTTAAGTTTATTTAATTTCATTTAGCTGTAGTAATAAAAATACCGAAAAGTGATATTCATAACCATTGGGAAATTGATTCTTGAGAATCGAGTAGTCTAACAAGAATAATTGATAGGTTAATTCCTTGTGGGATTCGACTTTGGGCTAAATACTCAGATTATATTTGCAATGCCCTCTTAGTCTTTTTATAAGACATAGTTGAGCGTGATCAACCTTACCACATCATAAGCACCCAAAGAACCGATCTTACTCATTACCATGCCGATCCAATCTATTACCAAGTTGTCTTATTCTTCCGAGTTCCTTCTGAATTACCTTCAAATTGATTCTTCCCCTTGCCATAATACCAAAATCATCAACCAAAACTCACCACGCGAGACCCTAGCACAAAACCACACCGCCCTAAGGCTCATAAGCTGCTGAATATTCTCTTAAGCACCCCAAAAATACCACAACTCAAACACTTACTCCGAAGAGACTTTCTATCAATTCAAGCTATTCTTTCCCTTTCCTGACACCGAAATGTACAATCCACAACGATATAGAAATACCACAAATCTTGACGCCTTCCAATGTAAATCTCAGTTTCTAGCCAGATACACATCCTGAAGATTCCCAATTGTTTCATATAAACCTTAAATCTATCGGAACCATTCTCGAGAGTCATTCACTCTACGCAAATCTCAATTAAACTAATCAAATAGACCGAACGAACTGTACCCATTTTCACACCAACACCCTAGGAAGTAATCCACACTTCTAAGCATCTGAGCAATCTTCTACTACACACACACTACATCCTCCACAGCTAGCCACTCAATTATTCCATGCCTCCCCAAGCCCATAGAGCGGAATACAATCTGTATCCAGAAATTCCCTTACTCGAGTCATCCTCACTCTCAACACCTGCAGTCACAACTAACTCACTAGCATACCCAACAGAAGCCAATACAACACAAAATCCTACAATCAACTCGTCGATAACAGACTCCCCCACTTGGCTCAAAGCCATGGATCAAAACACACAATAATTCACAATGCCCATACTCCATTACTGCCATAATACTGCAGTGAGATTCAACTAAATCCTTCATAAGCTTACATAACACAAACCATCTAATATCTCAAATCATCTGCAAATTCCGCATTCATCCTTGTAGCTGTCAAGACATCTCTCATAAGCGATCTAAACTCAAATTTGCAACGTATAACATTTACTTGTACAAGAGAACTTTCTACAAAACAACATAAGGATCACACAACCTCGGATACCCCGCAGGAGATAACCCTGCCTGCTTAGCCTCAAACTGATATCTCTCTATACCCTTCCAAAATCATAGGTATTATGCAATCACTTTATCCTCCTACATTAAAACACAACCAATGCCTATCCTCGAGGCATCACAATACGCAGTATAAGAACCTGAAGCTGATGGCATGACTAATACTGGAGCTGTGGTCAAAGCAATCTTGAGCTTCTAAAATCTCTCCTTATACTCACCCGACCACCCGAATGGAGCACCCTTTTTTGGGTATTTTTGGTCAAGGGCGAAGCAATAGATGAAAATCCCTGCACAAAGCGATGATAGTAACCTGCCAAACTAAGAAAGCTCCTAATCACCGTGGCTGAGGACGATCTAGACCAACTTTGCACCGCCTCTATCGTCTTCGGATCCACCTGAATACCCTAACTGGACACCACGTGCCCCAAGAATACTACTGAACTGAGCCAAAATTCACACTTGGAGAACTTTGCATAAAGCTCTCCTCCCCAACCTCTGTAATAAAATCCTCAAATGCTGAGCATGCTTCTCCTAGATACGAGAGTACACCAGGATGTCATCAATGAATACTATAACGAAGGAGTCCAAATATGGTTGGAGTACATTGTTCATTAAATGCATGAACGCTACTGGGGCATTGGTCAGCCTAACAGACATCATCAAGAACATGAAGATCTACTTCATTCCACAACTAACTACATAAGAGGTCCTTCAATACACCCACAACTCGAGGCCATATGTCAACTCAAGACAGAAGTCAAACACCAAATAGTTCTTGCTACATCTCCAGCAAACTCTTTTTGTCACATTCAAACAATCTGAACACATCCACCATTAAATCACACTCACTGCATAGTCATCCAGTCATAAAATCCCATCAATAAGTACACAAACGGATATATAAGTCCCAAACGCACATGCCCACACAATCAAAATCCAATTACTCAAGCCATAGACAAAACCTGACTTCAAGTCCTCCAGACAGGCCCATCATCAACATGCCAAAATCACATCTCGCACCTCGTTCATGGAAATCACAAGTTGTTGATGCACAGCTGATACCGAGCGCTCACGTGCACATTCGAATGCATGGAAGGAATTCAAAGAGTTACGCTTTATGCTAAATTAATGGATTCGCACGACAAAAATTCAAGAAGGTGAGATTTTTCCTAAGAGTCCCGCAACCTCTCGAAGATAAGTACAGACGTCTCCGTACCTATCCACGAGAATCTACTAAACCTGCTCATGACTCGTGAGACCTATGTAACTTAGTCTCTTATACCAACTTGTCACGACCCAAACTACCAAGTCGTGATGGCGCCTATCATGGTACTAGGCCAGCCGACTCACTACTAAAACAATGCAATATTTCATTTTCAAAACTAACTTCCGAGCTATTTAACAATAAGTCTTTAATAAAAAATTCAACTCAAAGAAAATATGGAAATAAAGGCCCCACATCGGGTGTCACTAGTCATGAGCAACTATTACAATTGTCTGTAAACATCAAGACTAACATAGTCTGGGATTAATCAAGTACAACTAAGGGAAGATAAAGGAGAAGGAAAGCAGGGCTGCAATCGCCATGCAGCTACCTTGCTATCTCCGAGAATCTGCGTCGAATATAACCAGCAGCCTCAACTGTGTCTAGAGAACACCTGAATCTGCACACAAAGTGCAGGGAGTAACGTCAGGACGCAGACTCAATAAGTAACAACCATAAATAAAGACTGAGCAGTAGTGACGAGCAATAAAACACATAAAGTCCACAATATAAGATCTCAGTAAGATACAACATGCTTTCAAATCAGTATTTGAGTCAAATCATCTCGTTTAAAAATCCAGTTCCGGTGAAAATAATTTAAAGATATTTTCCAAAAGTTTCGACAGAGGATCAATGCAAAAATCGAGTGAAAAATGATGAAATCATAAACAGCCCCTCAGGCAAAACATCACTCATAAACAGCCCCTCGGGCAAGCCTCACAGTCACTCGCAAACAGCCCCTTGGGCATACCTCACAATCACTCGTAACAACCCCTCGGGCATACCTCACCATCACTCATACCTCCCAGTCACTCGGCACTCGGCACTCACACTCAGTAAGTACCTGCGGTCACTGGGGGTGTGTACAGACTCCGGAGGGGCTCCTTGAGCCCAAACGCTATATCAAGCCAAATCATGGAATAAATCACTCACTCTCTCGGCCTATGTCAAAACATGTTGAACGCATGCAGCCCGATCCCATAAATATCCTCACAATCAGGCCCTCGGCCTCACTTAGTCATAAACCTCACAAGTCACTCAGGCATTTCAGTAAAAATAGGGAACTCAGCCCAAAACAACATTTATGTGCATCAAAACAGAGTAATAAAATTGAGTTATGCAGTAAACAGGTTTAATCATGATGGAGTATAGATTTTCAATCGAAACACAGTGAGAGGATAGTAACAAAAGGCCCCTAAGGGTCCAAACAGCACTGGCACAAGGCTCAAACACGACATTCAGCCCAATTTACTTTTTAAAACACATAGGTATTATATTATTTCAACAAAATATGCAACTCTACAGTTGCTACGGGACGGACCAAGTCACAATCCCCAACGGTTCATGCCCACACGCCTGCCACCTATCATGTGCATCACCTCATAATAGTAAACTGATACAAAATTTGAGGTTTCATACCCTCAAGACTAGATTTACAATCGTTACTTACCTCAAACCGGTCAAATCTCTAACCTGCGATGTTCTTGCCTCTCGTCTCGGTCTCCAAATGCTCCTAATCTATTCAAAATCAGTATATTACCATCAATATACGATAATGGAATGAATTCCACAAGAAAAATAATTAAATTAGACCAAAATCCCGAAATCGGCTCAAACCCGACCCTCGGGCCCACGTCTCAAAATACAACAAAATTTAAAAAAATAGAAAGCCCATTCATTCACGAGTCCAACCATACCAAATTTATTGAAATACGACCTCATTTTACCCCTCAAATCCTCAAAATTAACTCTCCAATTTTCAATCCCTAAATTCCCAAATTTCTAGCTCAAATTCCCAATTAGATGATGAATAAAGTAATAGACTCATGAAATTTATACCAGTATAGGTTAGAATCACTTACCTTAACGTTGCTCCTAGAAATCTTTCGAAAAATTGCCTCTCTCCCAAGCTCCTCAAATCCAAAAATCGAAAATGGAGAACAAAACCTCGAGCTGGGGTTTTCTGCCCAACAAAACCGCACCCTTGGTCCCACTTCCGCACTTGCGGAGCCGCATCTGCGAAGAAGTCTCCGCTTCTGCAGAATTTCATTAACCACACTGACTCTGCTCCTAAGATCAACTGAGCGGACCTGTGGTCATTGCAGATCCGGGGACCAAGCCGCACCTGCGGTCCTACTATGCACTTGCGCCTCAGATCTGCTTCGGTGCATCTCGCACATGAGATTCCCATTCCGCAGATGTGGACACACCAGCAATAGCAGCTTCAGCTGCATTTTTCCAGCCTCAAACTCTTCGATTACTACCCGAAATCACCCCGAGGCCCTCGGTAGCTCAACCAAACATACCAACATATCCAACAACATCATACGAACTAAGCCGAGCCTTCGGAACACTCAAAACTACACCAAATCACCAAATCAACCTCGGATTCAAGCCTAAGAACTTCTAAACTTCCAATTTTTGCAAACGACGCCGTAACCTACCAAACCTCGTCTGAATAACCTCACATTTTTCACACACGTCATAAATTACAATACTCCAACTTTCGAAATTTCATTCCGACCCTGATATCAAATTTTCCACTACCGACCGGAAATCACCACATTTATAATTTTGCCAATTCAAGCCTAATTCTACCATGGACGTCCAAATTATATTTCGGACACACTCCTAAGTCCAAAATCACCTAACGGACCTAACTGAACCATAAAAATCCAAATTCGAGATCGTTTACTCATAAGTCAACATTCGATTGACTTTTCCAACTTAAACTTCTAAATAAGAGACTAAGTGTCTCATTCCATTCCAAAACCACTCCGGACCCGGACCAACCAACCTGGTATAACACAACACAGGTGAATAACACATAAAGAAGTAGAAATAGGGGAAACAGGGTTATAACTCTCAAAACGACCGGTCGGGTTGTTACATGGGTGGTAAGAGAACTTCCTATGATATATGTGCTGGTTTATTCCATTCATTTCGGTTCGGCAGCGGATACACGGGCACCTCGTATGTCATTACAACAGACTTTGGTTTGTAATAGTCAGAGCAATAATCTTCTGGGCGTGGTAATTTGTCAATTTGGAACCGCCCACAACTGTACTTTCTCTCCAAGAGGCAAACGGTGTAATGCCTTCCTTCATCATTCACCGTATGCAAGTATCCAGTCGATGGTACAACCTACATTTAAACATAGACGTATTAAATAAAACATAGATATATACATGTTGGTTGATTTCCCAATGCACACGCAAGTGTACGTGGTCGACAAGTAATATAG
>ML379503.1:0-17149 GCA_005239525.1 Nicotiana knightiana
CTAACCTGGAAAACCCATCTTCTTGTTTTCCCCCCTGTTGATGCTGAGGAGGGTAGTATGCTTTTTGTTGATTCTGATGGTTATAACCTTGTCGCCTCTGATACAGTGTTGCATTACCTTGTTGTCCCCTGACACCCATATTTCCATTGTTCTGTTATTGGTGGGGTGGTCTATAAGGTTGAACGTGCTGACCCCAGTTCTGCCCCCTTGTCTCTGGCTTCCATAATTTGACACATAATTCATATTTTCTGGATAAGGAGGGTGATGACATTCTGCATTCCAGTNTTGCAATAGTATTAGATGGATCGAATGGCACTGAGTGAACTGCAGGAGTAATGGGTGCATTCCTTATTGTCCATCCTGAATTCTGTGCCATTTTATCAAGTAAGATTTGACTTTCTTTCCACGTTTTGCTCAAGAATGCTCCACCAGCCGAAGCATCAACATCCAACATTTGCTCTGGAATACCATGATGTGGACAAATAACCAGCATCCCCTTAAATCGTTCCCATGTCTCTTGCAGTGTTTCAACTGGTTTCTGTCTGAAGCTCAAGATTTCATCAATTTGTTGAGCAGTCTTGTTGGGTGGATGAAACTTGTTCACGAACTGTTTGACTAACTCCTCCCATGTGGTAATGGAATTGATGGGGAGTGAGTTTAGCCAAGTCTGGGCAGCGCCAGTCACTGAGAATGGAAACAACAACAGTTTTATTGCCTCCTGAGTGACGTTTGGCTGCCTCTGTGTTTTGCAAATTGACAGGAAGTTTTTCAAATGCTGCTGGGGGTCTTCGATGTATGACCCTGAGAATAGTCCCTTGTTCTGCAATAAGTGCAGCATATTATTTGTTATCTGGAAGGACTCGGCCTGTATCTGAGGGACCAGTATCGCAGTGGCCAAATTCTCAGTTGTGGGTTGTGCCCAGTCATATAAGGGAGCCTCTGCCCCTATTTGAGCGACTGGGTCTACCACACCATCCCCATTATTGTTCCGGTTGTGTGGATCTTCTATGTCGGTTTCAATTTGTTCAATTTGTGGTTGGTGTTTGCTTTTCCTGTTGGTCCGATTTAGGGCCTTGAAAACATTCTCGGGGTCTGATAAGGCTTCAACTACTTCACCAGTCCTCGATGAGTTTCTAGGCATGCACCTGCAACACGTTAGCAAACGTTAAACTTTCAATGTAAAAACGAAAATTTAAAGAAAATTGACTATATTTCAGAATTTTGTATTTCTTCCAACTCAATTGATAATACCGTTAATTCCCCGGCAACGGCGCCAAAATTTGATCACGCTCAACTATGTCTAATAAAAGACTAAACGGGCGTTGCAAATATAATCCGGGGTATTATGCCCAGAGTCGATCCCACAGGGAATTTACGTATCAATCAAGTCTTTAGAATACGCGCATTTTACTCAATCAATTCTCTCAAGACTTTTTAATATAAATATTGGTGATTTTTTACTAATTCTACTGAAATAATAATAACTAACAATTACTAACAATGTGTTGTAAACAATTATGATAAAGGTCTAAGGTTATGGTTTCCCCCGTTGGTGAACTTCCTTCTCGGATACTTCTTATAGTTTGATTAGTTGTCTCTATCAATCATGAACACTCTATCTACCATAAATCTCTCTCAAGTAATTATGATAATTTACTAGACGCACTCTCTCAAGTTACGCTAGCTAGATTGCATTACAGTTCACTTTAGATTGCACCCGAGGTATCGTTATCTCTAATCCAACCTCTAAACCCTCGGTTATGACTTTCGTCTATACTCCGGGAGTGATGTTGTTCAAACAACTACCTAAATATGCACTCTCTCTCAAGTAGATACATAATAAATAGGAACAGCTAATTGAGGGCCCTTCAATCAACTACAACAAGAACGTAGTTGAACAAATAGAGATTAATCAACCAATCAAAACTATATTAATATCACAATAAGTTTATCCCCCAACGGGTTCCACCAAAACCCTAGATTAAGAAAATTAGCTACTCATATTCATAAGAATCAATTCTAAAATAACTTGCATAATTGAACTACAAAATAATAAATAAAAGCTATAAAAATCAATGTTTGCTTCACTGAGTAGTAATCCACGGGTTTTTCTTCACTTCAATGGCTTCTCCCTCTTCAAGTTGTGTTCTTGGGTCTATTTATATGTTTGGGATAAACCCTAAACGTGTAGGAGACTTCTATTCCAATCGGGAATACTTAAACTCTTCAAAAACTCGGATTTAACCGGAACAGGGGCCTGGCATTTGGGCCCTGGCGCCTGGATAACGCCAGGCTAAGGCATGCGTTTGGGCTCTGTCGTCTGGCTAACGCCAGGCAGGGTCAGGCGTTTGGGCTCTGGCGCCTGGCTAACGCCAGGCAGGGTCAGGCGTTTGGGCTCAGGCGCCCGGCTATAGCCCGGTGCACTCCTCTTCGCCTCTTGAGCGTATTTTCGATGTATTTGCATCCATTTAGCTCGGCTTCCATCTCCAATTCACCTACACATGAAATAGACTCCATTATGCACATAAAAAGTGTATTTTTATCATTAACGCACATAAAATGTAAGGCATATAACATGTTAAACTATGAATTCTAGCCACGCATCACATTCACTACTCAATTATTGCTTTTCCTTTTGAATTCACCTCTAACTTACTCGAATCTAATCAAAATTAACTTAATATCATTAACTAATGCTAAAGGAACTATCTTTATTAAAAAATATAATTTTCTTCTAAGTTTTCTCAAAAAAAGTGAAAACCCGACCCCGGGCCCGCTTGGTCTAAACTCGAGGTTCGGACGAAATTACGTTTATCCATTCACCCACGAACCCAAATATGCTATTAGTTTTGAAATCCGGCCTTAATTTGACATAAAAATTTAATTTTTTACAAAACTCCCTAATTCTACCCAAATCCTAGATTTTTACCATGAAAATTCTTTGTTTTTGCTTTAAAAGTGATGCAAAATAGTAAGGAATTGAAAGAGCAAGGTTTGGAATTGATTACCTATGAATTGGAGATGAAGATTGTTGAAGAAAACTCATTTTTAGAGCTGGTAGTTCGAAAAATGGTTGAAAAATAGGTTATGTCAGTGTTTAACAGTGTTTCTATATGACTGGGCAGGCCTTCTATGCGATCGCGGAAGAAGGGATGCGATCGCATAGAATAAAAAAATATCCCTGAAATTTTCACTATGCGATCGCGGAAGAATTCATGCGATCGCATAGAACAAAAATTGTCCCCCAGCAGATTTACACTATGCGATCGCGGAGAAAGTTATGCGATCGCATAGAAAAAAAAACCCTCACGATTTACGCTATGGATCGCGGAGAAGGTTATGCGATCGCATAGCACTAATTTACTGGGCACCAGAAAATAGAAAACCAGCAATTTTTCTTAAGTTCAAAACATCCTGTGGCCTATCCGAAACTCACCCAAGCCCTCGGGGCTCTAAACAAAATATGCACGCAAGTCTAGAAACATCATATGGACTTGCTCGTGCGATAATATCATGAAAATAACATGTAAAACTATGAATTAAACCTCAAAACTCTTCATTTTCAAAAAGAACTCTTAAAGTTCAAAATTTCTCAACCGGATGTCAGAATCACGTCAAACGAACTCCATTTTTCACCAAATTTTACAGTTAGCTTTTAATATCATAACAAATCTGTACCGGACTCCGAAACTAAAATACAGGCCCGATACCAATGATTTTAAACGTTATTTCCTTTCTTTAATTCATAAACATTTCAGCAAAATAATTTCTTTCAAAAATTGATTTCTAAGGCTTGGGACCTCGGAATTCATTTTCGGGCACACGCCCGAGTCCCATATTTTACTGCGGACCTCCTGGGATCGTCGGAACAAGAATCTGGGTCCGTTTACTCAAAATGTTGACCAAAGTCAACTTTTATCAAATTTAAATTCTAAAAATCACTATTTCTCATATTTTCACATAAAAGCTTTCCGATTTCACGCCCGGACTGCGCACGCAAATTGAGGTATTTAATTTTTGTCTTTTTATGGCTATTAAGCATGGAACGGAGTCTAATTTATAAAATGACCCCTTGGGTCATCACAATTTCAAAGACATTTAATAAGTATGCTCAATCCAACATTCTTCACAAGGTAAACAATAAAGACAAGTCATATATAATAACAACAAAGCATGATGTAAGCCTAATACTACACGGACATAGCATAACTAGTAGCTACGCACAGACTCTCGTCACCTCGTGCGTACGTAGCCCCCGCAAATAGTAGCACATAATTAATTATTTCACCTATGGGGACGATTCCCTTTTACAAGGTTAGAAAGGAGACTTACCTCGTGTCAAGCCTACCTTCCGGGTCAAGAACGCGCCCGAAACTCCAAATTCGTCGCCCAAGAGCTCGAAGCTGGCCAAACATTACATTAACGAGTCAATCTATGCTCAAAAGTCCCTAATTCTTCTATATAAAGGATCATTTCAACCTGAATTGTAAAATCCTAAAATACACCCCCAGGCCCACATGCTCGGATTCCGAAAATTTTTGAAGGAACAATCACCCATAGACTAAGGATCAATATTATATAATTTTTGTATGATTCTATGATCAATTTCTTGGAAATTTCCCATTTTTGTCAAAAATCTAGGTTTTACTCTAAACCCATGATTTCCACTAATGTAGTGTGTTAATCTACCTAAGAATTCAAGTATTAAACTTAATTTATAGTAGGGATTACTTACCTTATAGTAGCTAGGTCGAATATCTTCCTTGCATTCTCTCAAAATTGCCCAAAGATGAAGAAAAGTGTTCAAAAATGGCTAAGTCCCATATTTAAAATGAAGCTCACTACCTACAGGTTTATCGCACTTGCGGCTCGAGGACCACATCTGCGTGGAAGGGGAAGGGGGCCTAGGTTCGCACCTGCAGAGCGGAATCCGCACTTGCGGCTCCGCTGCTACGGAAAATGATCTGCACCTGCGGAATTGGGCAACACCTCCTGGAGTCGCACATGCGAGGCTGGGACTGCAGAAGCGATCTCGCACCTGCGGCTAGGCCTCTGCAGGTGCGGTCGCACCAGATCTGGTGCACCAGCAATCATTTAAGGTTGATTTTTGCCTCGCTCGATGCCCGAATGGCATCTGGGCCCACCCGAGACCCCGTCCAATTATACCAATAAGTCCTAAATAATAATATGGACTTGCTCGATCCTTCGGAACTTCCGAAACAACGCTAAATCTAAAAATCATCCCCAAAACCTATTGGATCAAACTTAAGAACTTTAAGTTCTTGAATTAGCTTTCAACGCGCCGAACCTACCTATACTACTCGGAATCACACCAAATTTTCCAAGCAAGTCACAAATGACATAATGGAACTATTCCCGGTCTTGGAATTGCGTTCGGACCTCGATAACACAAAAACACGCTCCAAACCTCAAGTTTAAACTTAAGGAAAACATTATTTCACTATTAGGCTCTGAAATGCTCCCGGGTCATCCAAAACCCGTTCTGAACACACGCCCAAGTCTGAAATCATCATACGAACCTACCGTAACCTTCGAATTGCGATTCCGAGATCATTTGCTAAAAATGTTGACCGAAGTCAAACTTGGCTTTAAAGGCCAACCTTAAGGAACTAAGTGATCCTATACTACTCCAAACTCCTCCAAACCTCAAACCACTCGTCCCCGCAAGTCATAAATCTGTAAAAGCAACTACGGGACGTCTCATTTAGAGGCACAAGATTCTAGAACGCAAACGACCGGTCGGGTCGTTACATGAATCCTAAACTACCCCGACATAACATAATAGTAGCTACGCACAGACTCTCATCACTTCGTGTGTGCATAACCCCCTGCCCCTCCCCACAAATAGTAGTACATGATTGGTTATTTCACCTACAGGGATAATTTCCTCTTTCAAGGTTAGAAAGGAGACTTAACTCATGTCAAGCTTACTTCCCGAGTCAAGAACATGCCCGAAACACCAAATTTGTCGCTCAGGGACTCGAAACTAGCCAAACATCACATAAACAAATCAATCTAAGCTCAAAAGTCCACAATTCCCCTATTTAAATGGTTATTTCAACCTAATTTGCGAAAATCCCAAATACACCCTCGGGCCCACATGCTCGGATTCCGAAAATTTTCAAGGAAAATAATCACCCATAACCTAAGGATCGATATTATATAGTTTTTGCATGATTCCATAACTATTTCCTTGGTAATTCTCATTTTTATCAAAATCCTAGGTTTTACTCTAAACCCATGATTTTTACTAATTTAATGTGTTAATCTACCTAGAAATTCAATTATTAAACTCACTTTATGGTAGGAATTACTTACCTTACAATTACTAGTTCGAATCTCTCCTTTGCAAGCTCCCCAAATCGTCCAAGGTGAAAGAAAATGGCTCAAAAAGAGACTAAGTCTCGATTTTAAGTTATTGCCCAGCTGCCCCCCTCTATGCGAACGTGGCAGGGGCAGTGCTTTCACGAAGGCTAAAGCGCAGGCCCCCCTGATGTCCCTTCTATGCGAACGCGGAGGGGGTCTTGCGAACGTGGAGGCTAGCTACGCTAGACCTACGCGAACGCGGTTGGAAGGGTGCGAACGCGGAGAGCAAAATTTTAGCCGACCACTGACCTACCCTATGCGAATGCATGCATGCCTGTGCGAACGCATAGGGTATTTTTCACCCCTGCCCAACTCCTTCTATGCGAACGCGTGAGTAAACTCGCGAGCGCATAGAAGGAAACCAGATTGAGAAAATATGGTAATTAGCATTTAGCTCCGAGGGGTCCGAAACTCACCCGAGCCCCCCGGGACCCCGTCCAAAGTCACTAACAAGTATGTATTCATGATACGGACTCTCTCGAATTCTCGAAATGCAAAAAATAATAACGAAACTAAGAATCCGACCCCAAAACCAAATTGAACCAAACTTTGAACTTCAAGTTCTAGAATTCTCTTTCAACACGCTGAACCTACCTATACTACTCGGAATGACACCAAATTTTGCGAGCAAGTCATAAACGACATAACGGAACTATTCTCGGTCTCGAAATTCCATTTGGACCTCGATAACACAAAATCACGTTCTAAACCTCAATTTTTGAACTTAAGGAATCATATTTCACTATTTGGCGTCGAAACGCTCCCGGGTCATCCACAACTCGTTTCGAACATACGCCCAAGTATGAAATCATCATACGAACCTACCAGAACCTTCAAATCTCGATTCCGAGGTCGTTTACTAAAAATATTGACCAAATTCAAACTTGGCTTTTAAGGCCAACCTTAAGGAACTAAGTATTCCTATACCACCCCAAGTTCCTCCAAACCTCGAACCACCCGTCCCCGCAAGTCATAAATCATTTAAAGAAACTAAGAAAAGTCTCGTTTAGGGGCACGGGGTTCCAAAACGCAAAACGACATGTTGCACGTGCCTATATCAATAAATATATACTATATTTTATTTAAAAATACATAAATCTATACTATATTAAAAGCACGAAGGTCCTTAATAAATATCATTCACCTTTTTTACCCTTAAAAAATAAACTTCACATTAGACAAAATTGTAATTTAGTTATTATCCTAATATAGGACTATAAATTTTATTAATTTTATTATTATTAAATCTTTCCTTAATTTAATTATGTAAGAAGTCCTAATATTAAGGACTTTAAAGTAGATATTATAATACTTCGTTTCTTTTCCTTGTCTATCCGACGACAATTTTAATGGAAATATATTTCACATTCATTCTTCTTATGTTGGGGAACTTATATAATTCTAATAAGATATACTAATAAAAGTAAGAGATTTGGCACCTAACTGAATATATATTTTAATTATTAATTATAATTTTTAAGTATTACACAAATTGACAAAGAGAATAATATATCGTTTGAATAGGAAAAATACTGAAAATAATTTGTATCTTCTATCATTTGCATGTGCCTATATCAATAACTATATACTATAATTTTTTTAAAAATACATAAATCTATACTATATTAAAATCACGAAGTCCCTTAGTAAATGTCGTTCGCCTTTTTTACTCTTAAAAAGTAAACTTTACATTAGACAAAATTGTAATTTAGTTATTATCCTAATATATATAGGACTATAAATTTTATTAATATTTTTATTATTAAATCTTTCCTTAATTGAATTATGTAAGAAGTTCTAATATTAAGGAGTTTAAAGTAGATATTATAATATTGCGTTTATTTTCCTTGTATATCCGACGGCAATTTCAATGGAAATATATTTCACGTTCATTCTTCTTATGTTGGGAAACTTATAATTCTAATAAGATATACTACTAAAAGTAAGAGATTTGGTACCTAACTAAATATATATTTTAATTATTAAATATAATTTTATATATTATACAAATTGACAAAGAGAACAATATATTATCTGAATAGGAAAAAATATCGAAAATAATTTGTATCTTCTATCATTTGCACTTGCCTATATCAATAAATATATATTATATTTTAAAAAAAATACATAAATATTATTAAATCATGTCGTTGAGTTATTGAATAAATATCAAAAATTAAATTCCTAAAAATAACGAATGTTAATCTCATTAAGATAGCACTGTCAAAAGAATATTTACGCAATTTTAAAAATTATATATTTTTTGATATACGTACACACGCAAAACGCGTACCCTAAGACTAGTACTATATTAAAAGCACGAAGGCCCTTAGCGAAATATCGTTCGCCTTTTTTGCCCTTTAAAAAATAAATTTCACAGTAGATAAAATAGTCATTTAATTATTTTCCTAAAATTTAGGACTTTGAAATCAATTAAAGTTCTACATATTATATATTTCCTTGTTTGAAATTGTACGTAATTAGTTCTAACTCACGCATGTTATGACCCAAAAAAAGATATTTTGGAGAAGAAAACTTATCTTCTAAAAGATAGCAATTTGCTTTGGTGATCAATAAAAAATATCGTCACTTAATTATGTCCTAATTTTAATATAAAATATATCCAAGTCTTTCTCCGATTATTCAACAAATAGCAATTTTCTACATTTTTTGCTATAAATTTAACTATTTATTTTAAACTATTAAATCAACATTAGTCATTTATAGACTTTACATTATCATTTATCAATTTTTTGAATTATAACACAACATCTTTATTCTAGAAGACTAAAAGAACTAATTTGACAATTTATTTTATATAACAAATCTTAATAAAATTATTTTATGTTATTGGTTACATATATCATAAAATAAAAATAAGTATCATAAGATATTAATATATAAGTAAGCATAATTCTCAATACGATATCCGAGTACTTTTATGATCAAAATTTCTTTTGCTTGTTGGGTGTGATGACCCAAAAGGTCATCCCGTATATTTCTAGCAAATTCTGTGTTCTGATATCATAAAAACCTCCTTTTTATCTCACCTCGATTTGCGTGCACAGTCCGGGCATGTAGCCGGGAAGTCATTATGTGAAAAACTGAGAAAAATGATAAGTTTGATCTGAAATTTAAAATTAAGTTGACTTTGGTCAATATTTGTGGTAAACGGACCCGGACTCGTGATTTGACGGTCCCGGACCCGTGTTTTGATGGTCCCGAAGGGTCCATAGGAAAATATGGGACTTGAGTTTATGCCCGAAATCGAATTGCGAGGTCCCAAGCCCGAGAAATGAAAAAAATTTGAAAGAAATTGTTTTTCGAAAATATAAAGGATTTTTGAAAGTTTAAGTATGTGTGTAATCTGTGGTATCAGGCCCGTATTTTAGTTTCAGAGCCCAGTGCAGGTCCGATATAATATTTATGTCATGTATGTAAAGTTTGGTAAGAAACGGAAGTCATTTGACGTGATTCAGACCCGTAAATGCAAAGTTTGATGTTTTAGAAGTTTCGGAAAGTTTCAATGATTTGGAGTTAAATCCGTTGTTTATGATGTTATTTTGGTGATTTGATCGCACGAATAAGTTTGTAGGATGTTTTTAAGGTTGTGTGCATATTTGGTTTGGAGCCCCGATGTCACGACCCAAATTTCCCTCTGTTGGGTATCGTGATGGCACCTAATTCTAGAGACTAGGTAAGCCTAGCTGTTAATAATAACAACAATAAGTAAAGGAAAACTAACAGTCTCGATAAGCAACCTTGAAAGAATTTACAATGTTTTTTCCAATATCGGTAATACAAGTCATAAGCTCTACGAATCTCCTACGACTTCTAATACAACTGTTTGGAAATAAATACAACAGTGTATGAATAATAATAATACAAAGAAGGTGACTCTGAAGCCTGTGAACGCAGCAACAGGTTACCTTAAGTCTCCTCAGCAATCATCCGCACAGTTACTATCAATCAATATCTGGATCTGTGCAAAAAAAATGTACAGAAGAGTAGCATGAGCACACCACAGCGGTGCCCAGTAAGTATCAAGACTAACCTCGGTGGAGTAGTGACGAGGACTAGTCAAGACACCACTAGTCTACAAAATAAATAACATGAATATAGAAATGACTGAACGTTACATCTATCTAAGACTTCACAGAATAATTTATAACAATGACAATATAAGGCGGAAGGAAATTACAGAAATCAATCACTAAACAGAACAAAAATACACAGAAAGATGGACAACAAAACAAGCCAAGCCAAGAGGAAACACAATACAATAAAGAACACCAATAACTCAACTCTACGTCGGTTTGTTCACATCGGGCTTTAGCCATTAAAATCCATAAACTGATGGGAATCTTTACACAGCAGTTCATATGAAAAACTTTTACAATAAAAATCATTTTAGTATGGAAGAGTTTCCTTTGAAAATATACTTTCTCCAAAAGTAGATATAAGTGTATTTAATAGAGAGAATCACGTGAAACATAGTTTCTTTCAAAATACGAAACTTCCCAAAGATGCTTTCCCAATAAATGACTTCCAAATATCATTTTAGGCAAGCCTAGTGCTTTTCAAATATACATTCGATGTAAAAGTCATTCAAACATAACCATTTCGAAACCATTTCTTTTTTAATAAAACTCCTCAGTAAAATCTCAAAATCATAATCTCCTCAAGGTAAACCTATCAGCACTCAGTCCGTAACTCAAAACTTGCCATGCAATGCAGGAGGAACATCAAGTCTTGTCAGTGAATGTAATAAGAGGTCAGAATGAATATCCAAGTCAAATCAACGGAATGTTAACTCTTAAGCAATGCAGTAAATATCAAACAGGAACACGGAAATATAATTCAAAGACAAGTGCATGGCATCACCCTTCGGGCTTTTACTCTCTTCCTCACCAAAACAAGTACACGGCATCACCCTTCATGCTTTACTCTCATCCTTACCAAAACAAGTGTAGTAGTTATCAAACAGAACAATGGAAACAATAATGCAAAGATAACTGCACGGCATCACCCTTCGTGCTTTTACTCTTATCCTCACAATGCAATATATATAAATGAAAGAGCACGACATGTTCCTTCGTGCTTTTAAATGTAGAAATTAAGGCACGGCATCACCCTTCGTGCTTTTACTCTCTTCCTCGCAATGCAATGAATAAATTGAATACACGGCATCACCCTTCGTGCTTTACACTCTTCCTCACCCAAACAATAACAAAAACAACAGTTTGGCAAGGAAACTCAACAATAAGAGCCATAAATAACAACATCCCGGCAAGGGAGTCAACAACGCAAACAGTATCATTAACAGCATAAACAGTAGTAGAAATCATACCATCCCGGCAAGGGAGTCAACAATGAAAACAATATCATCCCGGCAAGGGAAATAACTATAACCAATCTCGCCTAAACAATTAAATTTACGGAATAAAACTCAACCCAAATAAAGGTCCAGTAATAGGAAACATTAAGAAAAAATCGACAACATAAATATTTATCAACTAGACCCAAGTAGCACATAAGGGGAAAGTCAAATAAATAACAATGTAAGACTCACGGGCATGCTTGACTCCAAAGAATGGATGTTCTAACTACGGCTAGACAAATATAAAGCTAGATAATACTAATATAGTCAATTTGGCAGTTCTAGGACGCAAATATAGTATGAAGATAAGAATGGTAAATTATTCAGTTAAGTCAATTAAGATCAAATAGCCAACGAAGGAATCCAAAAGTAATTAATTCTAATTTAAGCAGGAAAAGATGAAATTAACCACCAAGGATTCAAATATATCAATTACAATTCATACACAGGTAACATAAGAACCTACGAACCCTAAAAGGCCAGTCTATTAGCAAATAAGTCCAAATACGCACTCGTCACCTCGCATACACAGACTACAAACAACAAAGCAGACTCAATCCTAAGGGGTAATTCCTCCACAAAAGGTTAGGCAAGATACTTACCTCAAAGACGACAACCTGGTACTCAAAATTGGGCTTCTCGAGCGAAAAGACCTCCAGACGGCTCAAAATTAACTAAAACAACTTCAAAATACACATAACACGTATAAGGGATGATTCCGAATAATAAAGTTTCAATCTTTACAAAATTATAAAAAACAACACAAAGGTCGAACCCCGGGCCCGCACCTCAGAACCCGACAAATTATAAATTTCGATTACCCATTCTGATACGAGTTCACCCATACTAAATTTATCAAATTCCAATGCCATCTGCTCATTCAAATCACAAAATTTTCATTTTTGAAGTTTTCTTTCAAAACTCACAATTCCCTCAACCCAAAACACAAATTAAATGATAAAAACAAGAACTAATTCATGAAATATAATTAATTATAGTGGAAAAATACTTATCCATTTGATTTGTGTGAAAACCCTTCAAGGAATCGCCCAAAATCGAGTTCTAGAAGTCAAAATATGTTTAAAATGGTGAAACTCCGATTTTTAGAAATTTATATTTTGCCCAGGTGTTTAAAGCATCGCGATCGCGGACAAATTGATGCGATCGCGAAGAGGAAAGGGAAACACTGACCAAAACCTTCTATGCGATCGCGAAGTGGACACTGCGATCGCGGATAAGGAAATTATTGTTACCCTATTTGTACTATGCGTTCTCGGCAATTCGAATGCGAATGCGGAGAACAAGAAAAAGGAACTATGTGAACGCAGGAGGTGCTTCGCGAAGGCAGTGAAGTAAAATCCATTGGCCTCAAGCCTTATTCCACTACTGTGCGAACGCAAGGGTGTAATTGCGATCGCGAAGGAGGAAGAAGTGAGCTTCTGCGATCGCAGACGTACGGGTGAGAACGCATACAATGAAGGACTGGTCAGGTCAAGTAACACTATGCGATCGCGATAAATGCTATGTGATCGCATAGAAGGAAACCAGAAACATATTTTTCAGCAGTTCAAAAATAAGGAAAATGAACCCGACACCCATCCGAAACACGCCCGAGGTTCCCGGACCCCGTCCAACCACACACACAAGTCTTATAACCGAACACGGACTCACTCAAGGTTTCAAAACACATAAAATAACACCAAAATGACGAATCAAACCAAAAATTAAACTTGGAAATTTTCAAAACTTCAAATATAAAAACTCGCGTCGAAACCTATCAAATCACCCCGGAACGACATGAATTTTGCAGACTAATCCCAAATAATACAACAGAACTACAACCACTCTCGGAATTCCATTCCGCTCCCGATATCAAAGTTTCACCTATCGGCCGAAAACGCCGAAATTCTAATTTTCGCCAAATTACCTCAAATGACTCTACGAACCTCCAAAACCAATTTCGGACACGCGCCTAAGTCCAAAATTATCATACGAAACTGTTGTTAACCAAAGCTCATTCCGAGGCCATTTACAATAAATTCAAAAGTCCTGTCAACTTTCATCACTTTAGCTTCCAAAACTGAAATTTTTCTCCCAATTCGACTCCGGATTATCGGTAACTGGATCTAACCATGCACGCAAGTCGATATACACTATGAGGAGATGTTTATGATCTTATACCACTGAACGGAGCTTAAATTCTAAAAACAATCGATCGAGTTGTTACACCCGTGGGCTCGGGTGATTTTCGGGTAGGCGTCGGGGTGTGTTTAGACTCAAAAATCTGGTGTAACAACAGTTTTCTAGTGTCTGGTGTCTTGTGCTATGAGAACGCATAGGAACAACCGCGAATGCATAGCACAGTCTAGGAGGGGGTAGGTTTTACTCTATGCGAACGTATCCCTTAGGGTGTGAACGCGGAGCTGTAGGGCGATGACTCTATGTGAACGCACCATGGGGTCGCGAACGCACAGAGTCTGAGAGATCTGGGGGGCTGGGTAGTTAAAAGCTCTGTGCGAACGCGGCCTGAGGCTCGCGAACGCATAGGCCAAGTAAACTAAGCCTACACGAACGCGGCCAAGGGCATGCGAACGCGATGAATGAAATTCGCCCACTGATTTCTAAAAACAGAATACATACGGGATTAAACCAAAATTTCATAACTTCTTCTTCCAAACTCCAAATTGGGCGATTCTTGAAAGAGAACTTCACCACCAATTCATAGGTATGTAATCTTAGACTCATGTTCTTCAATATTTATCAACACCCATTAGATTTCTAGGCCTAAATCATGATTTTAAGGTTAGAGAATTAGGTATTTGGGTAGAGTTAGGGCTTTTGATTTATTGGGATTTAGACCTCGTTTTGGGATCGGATTTCAAAACTAATTACATATTCGGGCTCATGGGTAAATGGGTGATCGAGTATTGGTCCGAACCTCGTGTTTTGACCAAGCGGGCCCGGGGTCGATTTTTAGATTTTTGGGAAGAATGATAGAAAACTTATAATTAAGCATTGGAATTGAATTATTTAGCGTTTATTGATGTGATTGAGTCCATTATGTCTAGATACAATTGATTTGGAGTCGAGTTCAAAAGGAAAAGCGGTGATTGAGGCTTGATTTCGGTCGTGGAAGTCGAGGTAAGTGTTTGGCCTAACCTTAGCTTGAGGGAATAGGTGTTGAGTCTTATTTGCTATGTGTTTATTCCATGTTCAATGTATAGGTGAGGTGACTAGTACCTATATGTTGTTTCAAGCATGCCCGTGAGTCGGATAACATCAATTACGTGATTTTCGTTGATATTTACTGTGTTATAGCTTGAGTTTCACTTTGATGGTTGCTCAATTGATGGAAGTTCTTGGTTGTGAATATTGTTGAGTAGTTGTTTCGACTGAGGAATATCTTGTTAAGTTATGTACTAGAGTGAGATTGGTTATATCTTCATCCCTTGCCGGGTAGGCCGGTACCCTGTCCCATTTGATGTCAGTAAATCTTAGAGGCTTTATAGACAAATGTTCAGTGTGTACAGTATGTCAGAGGCCTTAACGGCTCATATGTATTCATGTTTTATGAACGATAGTTTGTTGATACAGTGTTGCCCACTTACAAGTTGTACATTACGAGTTCTTGACATGTTGGACCATGATAGCCACAAAGAAAATAAATGAGTTACAGAGTGGTTCGCTCGGGCCAATGCGGCACCGGGTGCCAACCACGCCTCCCCAGGTTTGGGGCGTGACAAAGTGGTATCAGAGCAGGTCGTGTCCTAGGGAGTCTACAAAGCCGTGCCTAATAGAGTCTCACTTATGAGTGTGTTGCGCGCCACATATATAATTGAGAGGCTATAGGGCATTTAGGAAATGTTACCCTTCTTTTGTTTCCAAATCATGCCATAGAGCTGAGTCGTACGAAGTCAATATGAACCTTTTGCTAGATTTTGTATGCACCAGAGGTGCAGGTATCACAATAGAGCTTTAATGCGTAGATGTAATTTCTACCTATATGGAAGAGAGGTTATGAAAGCGACAGAAGATACGATGCGAGATTGAAAAGTAAGTTAGGTAAGTAAGTTAAAGATGAAGAAGATACGAGATACTCAAGTACGAAATGATGTGAATAGTCGAGACTTTAGATATAGTTTGGGTTTTAGTTTAGTATACAAAGGAGACCCTAGTGAAAATTTTACAAATCCCTAAGAGTTAACATTCGAGGACGAATGTTCTAAAGGGGGAAGGATGTTACATCTTGTACTTTAGTATTAGGATGTGTCGTAGTAAATCCACAAGAGTACGAAAAGGATTATGTCTATTAGGAACCATAGAGGGTTTAAGACATTTTTATTGTAAGACCCCGTAAGTTTAACAACATTGATATCGTTATATATATATATATATATTTGATATGGTATTTTGAGTGAATTATTTTTGTAAAAAATAAAATGGTTTGAAAAATATGATTTTACATAGTTATTAATATTACTACTTTCGAATATGTTTGAAGTCATATACATAATATGAGAAAAGTTTATGAGATTAGGAAAATTATAAGTTGAGAAAATATGTGCATTCTTTTTTACATGGATATTTTATGTATTGATTTTATATGTTACCACATGACCATGATAGTAAAGTATATTATAGTAAGGTGTATAAAATGTATTAAAAATAAGTAGAATTTTAAGTAATTTGAGATAATAATTTTTAATTATATAGGTATTTAATTAATTTCCGGATAATGAAACACTACCTAATTACTTAATAAATAGATAGAGATTAAAACACCCCAACCCCACGTGGCAGCACCTCCTTAAAGCATAATAGGTGGCAAGATTTTAAAATCATTTGGAAGATATGTTTGAATTGATTCGTGGTGTATCACTGTAGTTACTGAAGTGTTTTCATTTTAGTGTCCTTTATTAATTCTTAAATCCCAACCAAAAGTTTGAAATATAAACATTCTTCAGTACTCGAATTTGTTAATTCACCATCCATACTATTACGCGGTGCCTTCCTGAGGTTCTTTGGAAGGGCGACGTAAGGCTAAGCAACCGATGTCAAGGTGGTTGCTGTCCGCCAAGTGAGGTCCCCTCCGCACGCTGGACGAGATTGTCAGTGCCGTGTAGGAAAACTAATGCCAACAATTTGAGAGAACAGTAATGAGAATTGAATAAAAGCTTGATTGAATTAATGAAAGTTGTTACAAAGAGAGCAATGCGGTGTCGAGGGGGAGAGACACCAGTACAGAGAATTTCTTGCTAGAAAATGTTTGATTGCTTGATCCCCCTAATAATGCTTAAAAAAAATAAACCCAAGTTACAAGAATAGACTAAAATATGCTAGAGAAACATAATGAAAGTACATGGAATAAAAACTACTCTAATA
>ML379506.1:0-33305 GCA_005239525.1 Nicotiana knightiana
TCTCAGCATTATATGAAGAGAAGTTAAAAAAAAGTTGCCATTTATTTAAACTAATAGTGTTTGCCATGCAACTAATATACATATAGTTCATGATAGCAGTAGGATTTTTTTTTTCTTTAATTTATTGAAAAACTGGGATTCAGACATTAAATACAGCCCCCCCTCTCCAAAATTTTCAAGTACGGACAGGAAAAACTTTCCATATGATATCCTAGTTAATTTCCCTGCTTTTTAAGGAAAGGAAATTAAAATTATGACCAATTCCCACTAGGAATGTGACCAATATTCTATTCTTTAAATTAAGGCGTCTTCCTTTCTTATAGCAGAAAACACACACAAAAGAAAAAAAGAAGAAGGTGGCAGCTGTCCAATTATACAGAGACCACAAAAGGGTACGTAGACTACCATTGTTATAGGTATTCTTTTGTTGATATAGACTTGTGATTCGTATTAGGTTTTCCTATCGTATACTTGGAGATGAAGTTAGTATTATTGTGTTAGGAAATATTTCGTGAATGATGACTATAATTTGTTTGGTTGATATAGTTTGGTTGTGTTGTTGGTTTTTAAGATAGGTTTATTTTTGTATAGTCCTAAAATAGGGAAAATTCTATACGATTTTCTGTAAATTATCGATGAGGCTTACTTGAGAACACTTGCTCCTAAGTGCGGGTCATGATCCTAAATTGGTCGTGACACAATAATAACTCTAAACTNAACAGGAATTCCTACCGAGGATAGAATATCTGAGTTGCCTGTTCATATCATTCATCAGATGTTATGCCAAACTGAAATTCCCCTGAAAGAGGCTGCTCGAACTTGTGTCTTGTCTAAAAGATGGTGCAATTTTTGGACTTCACGACCTAATCTGATACTCAGTCAAGATCGATACGGAAACGGCTATAAATGCATGTCCTTAGTAGAATTTGTCAATTATGTTGATAAATCTTTACGACCCCATGTTGAACAAAACTTACGTCTTGAACAATTCAGCCTTGCATATCGTCAAATATTAGCCTCTCATATGGATCGTTGGATTGATTTGGTGGCTAAACTTAACGTCAAAGTGTTAGAGCTTCACGGTCGAAATTTCGTTGAGTACTATAGTTTACCTGATGCTATTTATGCAGGTAGAGAGATGAAAACATTGAAACTACAGTGGTGCAAGTTTGAATTTGATACTAGCAAAACTAACATCATAACATTCTGTAATCTTGAAAATCTTAAATTATGGAATGTCCATATCCTAGAAGACCAATTACAAAGAGTTTTTGCTAGATGCCCATTCATGAGAACTCTACAACTAGATAAGTGCAAGGGTATAAACAATGTACATGTTTTTGGCCTAGTACATTTGGAGAATTTGGTGGTTGGTTTGTGCGAACTTAAAAGTTTGATAGTCCAGGCTCCAAATCTTCAATACTTTTTATACGAAGGGGAGCATAGAAGTGAGAACAATCTTGTTCCTTGCAAAATTTCAATTTTGGATGGTTGCAATACTTTAGAAACACTCATACTCAGGGGTGCCGTCACAGAGCAGCAGTTTCAAGATATGTTCTCTAAGTACTCAATGATTTCAGAATTGAACCTAACAAATTGCGATGAGCTGAAAAATATAGAGATTGTGAGAAAAAACCTAAAGAAATTAACCTTGTCGTGGTTGTGGAATCTAGAACAAGTCAAGATTGAAGCTCCAAATTTGTTGGAATNCATGTTCTCTAAGTATTCAATGATTTCAGAATTGAACCTAACAGATTGCGATGAGCTGAAAAATATAGAGATTGTGAGCAAAAACCTAAAGAAATTAACCTTGTCGAGGTTGTGGAATCTAGAACAAGTCAAGATTGAAGCTCCAAATTTGTTGGAATTTGAATTTAAAGGTGACAAAATACCCTTCGACCTTCCTCACTTTGTTCAAAAGTTCAACTATTCTAAAGGTCTTACACTAGCAATATTTTGCGAGAAGGTAAGTTTTTTCTATCTTCTTTTGTTCCGTGAGTCTCAAAATAAAATTTTAGTTTTTTGTATTACTCGATTAATTAATGGATTACTTCTTGAATTTTGTTAAAATTGTAGTCATTGACAATATTGCAGACTAAAACCATCTTTATATATGAAGATCCAAAAGAAACTTTTGTTCCTCTATTTGATAAAGTCAGGATACTATTTAGACATGTGAAGCATCTTGAATCATTCATAGAAGAGTTAATGAAAATGTATCCCAAGACCATGTCAATACTTCCAATTACAAATAGCAAACTACTCCAGGTAATTTATTGCTTTATTTGGATATCCTTTGAAAAGTGTAGGTATTTGTTTAATGTTGATTGATTATATTGTCCTATAATAATTAGCCTATTCTCTATATCTTATGGTTTTGTTTCAAATACACAGGTGGTGCGTACCTTAATAGGATGCCCAGATGATGCCAAAACCAAGCGTTCCTACTGGAAGAGTCGATTGAAAGAAGTCAGTATATACACAATTGAGAAGGAAGTGGACGCGGTTTGGTATAATTGGTTAAAGTCCACGCCTCTGTTTGATCAAGTGACTACTTTCATGTCCAAATAGTAATAATAAGCTTGGTATGATTGTCTGAAGAGCCACAGATACATCCAACATTTAGTCTTAGTATGTTATGAATTATAAATATTCATGATTTTAAAAGCAGTTGAACTTATTAAACTCAGTCTAGAATAATTTGCCTATGTGGTTCTCCCCCTTTGTTTTCATTATTTCTTTGAAAAACTAGGATTCAGAAGTATAAAGGACATAGCCCTCCTTAAATTTGCATTAGTTTATTGATATGATGACATTAAATAAAGCCGTTCTCTCCAAAATTTTCAAGTACGGACAGGAAAAACTTTCCATATGATATCCTAGTTTCCCTGTTTGAAAAGGAAAGGAAATTAAAACAAAATTCAGCATAACATTTAAAGTTCTGATTGTCTGAAGAGCCAAAATGCCCTTCAACCTTCCTCACTTTGTTCAAATATTTTGTGAGGAGGTAAGAATATTTTGTGAGCGGACACACCCTTATACTATTCAGTTTTGTGAAACACTTTATGCTCATAATACACCTAAATATATAAGCATTTTATCTGGAAAAGTCATTAAAGAGGATTAAAGATTCAAGGCTTTTTTCAACAACTATATGCATTTTATCTGGAAAAGTCAAAACCATAGAATCTGAACCACAACGCAAACTCGACACCACTAATTTCTAACAAACTGCAAACTATAAGTCCCTTTTAGAAAATTTTAAAAGATCCTTTAGACGCCTCAAGGTTTCTATAAAAATCAAAATCCATCTCCAATTTATCAAGATGAACTGTCTTGAATAGAAAATCTGAAAATTATGCTCTAAATTAAATTATTTAGCAAGTTACCTCGCAAACACCAAGTTGCGGTTATTAATAATCGCACATATAACCATCTCACAGATGCATCTNTTAACAAACTCAAAACCATAAAATCTGAACCACAACGCAAACTCGACACCACTAATTTATAACAAACTGCAAACTATAAGTCCCTTTTAGAAAATTTTAAAAGATCATTTAGACGCCTCAAGGTTTCTATAAAAATCAAAATCCATCTCCAACTTATCAAGATGAACTGTCTTGAATAGAAAATCTGAAAATTATGCTCTCTATTAAATTATTTAGCAAGTTACCTCGCAAACACCAGGTTTCGGTTAATAATAATCGCACATGTAACCATCACACAGATGCAACTTATATGGTATACATAATAGGTGAATGGGTCCGTACCACCATTGATAAATTCCAGAATTCAAGGGATTCAATCCAAATTTTAGTCGGTATAATTATCGCGAGAACAAGCAAAATAAGAGAATTCGCAAAGAACTTTCTTGTCCTTTAATATTTATCCATGTGAATTTTTTTTTTTTTTGCACATCATACTTAAAATAACATAGCTAAAATCAATTATGACATCTGCAGGACTACCTCAGTGTCGCTGTAGACTGAAGGATACTCCCTCGCTCAATGTCCACTGGGTCCGGCGCTATAATCTGCACAACATAGGGATGTGTAGGTGTAGCATCAGTACAACCGACCCCGTGTACTGAGTAAGTGCCGAGCATAACCTCGGCGAAGTAGTGACGAGGCTAGGACATGACCAATAACGAATACATGTGCAGTTCAGTAATGTAATAAAGAAGTAATGACAAGAAATAAACAGTTAAGCACAAAAAAAGGGGTTAACATGGTGGGGGAAAGTGGCAACAATTCACTAAGATGACAAAACAAGATAACAACTGAAATGTATAAATAACAGCAGGAATTTACAATTCTGAACAAACAAATAAACAGAAACGTCACGACATGTCCCCTCGTGCTATAACCTTACAAAAACACTCTCCACGGAATGTTCCCTCGTGCATAAATAAATAATCACTCGGCACGGAATGTCCCCTCGTGCATAAATAAATAATCACTCGGCACGGAATGTCCCCTCGTGCATAACCTCACAAGACACTCGGCACNCACACTCGGCACAGAATGTCCCCTCGTGCATAAATAAATATAAAGGTAACAAATTGATAGGAAACTCAACAATAATAAACTTTAAATACTCAAATATTATCAACAAGAATACTATCGTCCCGGCAAGAGACTCAACTCTAACCAATCTCACTCGGAGGTACAACTTAACAAATAATCCTCAACCGAACGAATAATCAAAAATATTCAAAATCATGAATTACCCTCAAGTACATAACTTCCATACTGACAATTACTTCATAACACGGAGAATATTAACAGAAATCACATATATATCACGAAATTCGACTCACGGCCACGCTAGACCACAACATATAGGTACTCGTCACCTCACCTATACGTTGGACATGAATTACCACATAGAAAATCAGACTCAAAACATATTCCCTCAAGCTAAGGTTAGTCCAAGAACTTACCTTGACTCCAAGAATCCAAATCAAGCCTCTAACAGTGCTTTTCCTTTCGATCCCGACTCCGAAACAATCGTATCTAGACATAATTGACTCAATAACATCAATAAATGCTAAACAATTCAATTCCAAAGCTTAATTATAGAATTCCCAACATTCTTCCCAAAATTCCAAAATCGACCCCGGGCCCGCTTGGTCCAAACACGAGCTTCGGACAAAAACCTGATCATCCATTCCGCCACAAGCCCGAATATACAATCTGTTTTGGAACCCGACCCCAAAACGAGGTCAAATTCCCAAATATTCAAAAAGCTCTAACTCTACCCAAAATCCCAATTTCTACCTTTGATTTCATGTTTTAGGCCTATAATCTAATAGATGTTGATGAAAAAATGGAACAAGACAATGTTAGAATCACTTACCTAAGAGGTTATGGTGGAAGAACTCTTCAAAAATCGCCTATGGGGTTTGGAGAAGAAGAGGGTTGAGAAAAATAGCTAATTCCCGTAATGGATTCTATTTTTGGGCATTTAAAATCACAGGACGAAAATACTCTCCGTGTTCGCGGGCCCAGACCGCGTTCGAAGAGGGTAATTGATACCCATAACCCATGTCTCCTCCTAAGCCTATCGTTCGTACCTCTTCTCAAGCGTTCGCGTATAGTACCCTTATAGTGCTCCGCGTTCGCACCTGATAGGATGCGTTCGCACAGAACAACCCCACCCACTCCCATGACAGTGTTGTGCGTTCACACTTATACGTGCGTTCGCATTGCAGAAAAGGTCAGACACCAGATGAAAACATTAGACATCAGATGTTTCACCACTTTTGCACTCCGACACCTACCCGAAACTCATCCGAGTCCTCGGGGCTCAAAAAAAAATATACACACAACCTCAAAAATATCCTACGGACTTATTCAAGTAATCAAAACACCAAAATGACATCATAAACATCGAATTAAACCTCAAAATCAATGAAATTCATTTAAACTTCCTAAACTTCTAAATTTTCCATTTTCGATCCGAATCACGCAAAACTAAGTCCGTTTCCCACCAAATTTCATAGATAACACATATAAGACCTATCGAACCTGTTCCGGTCCCCGGAACCATAATACGGGCGCGGTATCACAGGTTTCACATCAAATCTCATTTTAAAAAACCTTTATATTTTTCAGAAAACAATTTTCTTCTAAAAATTTCATTTCTCGGACTTGGAACCTCGGAATTTGATTCCGGCATACGCCTATGTCCCATATTTTCCTGCGGACCCTCCAGGACCGTCAAATCACGGGTCCAAGTCCGTTTACCAAAAATATTGACCAAAGTCAACTTTATTCAAATATTTTTTATAAAATCATCATTTTATCAATTTTCCACATAACGGCTTCCCGGCTACGCGCGCCGGATGCACACGCACATCGAGATGAGATAAAAGGAGGCTTTCATGGCCTCGGAGCATAGATTTAGCTAAAAGTACACGGGATGACCTTTTGGGTCATCACAATCTCTACCTCTAAAACAAACGCTCGTCCTTAAATGGACATAGAAAGGTACCTGAATCGGGGAACAGATGGGGATATAGACTCCGCATATCGGACTCGGACCGGACTCCCAAGTAGCTGCCTCAACATGCTGACCTCTCCACTGAACACGAACCAAAGGATACCTCTTCAATCTCTACCGACGAACCTGCCGGGCTAATATGGCTACCTGCTCCTCCTCATAAGTCAAATCCTTGTCCAACTGGACACCGCTGAAGTCAAGTACATGAGAGGGATCGACAATATACCTCTGAAGCATAGATACATGAAACATCGGGTGCACGACTGATAAACTAGGTGGCAAAGCAAGTCTGTAGGCCACCTCCCCCACCTTGTCCAGAATCTCAAATGGACCAATGTCCCTAAGGCTCAACTTGCCATTCTTTCCGAACCTCATCACGCCCTCCATGGGCGACACCCGAAGAAATACTCGGTCTCCTATCATGAATGCCAAGTCACGAACTCTGCGATCCGCATAACTCTTCTGTCTGGACTAGGCTGTACGAAGTCTATCCTAAATAATCTTCACTTTATCCAAGGCATCCAGGACTAACTCTGAACCCAGCAATCTAGACTCTCTCGGCTCGAACCACCCGACTGGCGACCGACACCGCCTACCATACAACGCCTCATACGGAACCATCTGAATGCTCGACTGATAGCTGTTATTGTAGGAAAACTCAGCTAAAGGCAAGAACTGGTCCCATGAACCTCCAAAATCAATGACACATGCTCGCAACATATCCTCCAAAATCTAAATAGTACGCGCGGACTGTCCGTCCGTCTGAGGATGAAATGCTGTGCTCAAATCAACCCGTGTGGCCAAACTCACGCTGGAATACTCTCCAAAAATGGGAGGTAAACTGAGTACCTCGATCGTATATAATGCACACCATGAAATCGAACTATCTATCTCATATACATCTTTGCCAACTTCTCCGCCGAATACGAAACTGATACAGGAATGAAGTGTGCTGACTTGGTCAGCCTATCCACGATGACACACACCACATCAAATGTCCTCTGAGTCTGTGAGAGTCGTACTACGAAGTCCATGGTGATACGCTCCCACTTCCACTCGGGAAGCTTAATCTGCTGCATCAGACCACTGCGTCTCTATTGCTCGTACTTAACCCGCTGGCAGTTCAAGCACCGAGCTACATATGCTACAATATCCTTCTTCATCCTCTGCCACCAATAATGCTGCCACAAGTCCTTGTACATCTTTGCGGCGCCCAGATGGATGGAATATAGGGAACTATAAGCCTCATTCAATATCAACTCCCGAATGCCATCAACATCAGGTACACAAATATGACCCTGCATCCTCGAAACTCCCTCATAATCAACTGTGACCTGCTTGGCACCTCCGTGCCGGACCGTATCTCTAAGAACACATAAATGACAATCATCATACTTCCTGGCCCGGATACGATCATACAATGAAGAACAGGCCACGGTATGGGCCAAAATACTGCCAGTCTCAGAAACCTCCAATCTCATGAACTGGTTGGCCAAAGCCTGAACATTCAAAGCAAGTGGTCGCTCTCCGACTGGTATATAAGCAAGACTACCCATGCTGGCTGACTTCCGGCTCAAAGCAGCGGCAACCACATTGGCCTTTCCCGGATGGTATAAGATGGTAATATCATAATCCTTCAACAGCTCTAATCATCTCATTTGCCTCATATTCAACTCTTTATGCTTGAACAGATACTACAAACTCTTATGGTCTGTGAACACCTCACAGGACACATCATACAGATAATGCCTCCAGATCTTCAACAGAATAATAGCTGCTAACTCCAAATCGTGAACTGGATATTTCTTCTCATGAACCTTCAACTGACGAGAAGCATAAGCTATAACCTTACTATCCTGCATCAACACTACACCAAGTCCCACCCGTGAAGCATCACAATACACGGTATAAGGCCCTGAACCTGTGGGCAAAACTAACACCGGTGTCGTGGTCAAGGCTATCTTGAGCTTCTGAAAGCTCACCTCACACTCATCAGACCACCTGAACTTGGCACCCTTCTGGGTCAACTTGGTCATCGGGGCTGCAATGGATGAAAAGCCCTTCACAAACCGGCAATAATAACTTGCTAAGCCCAAGAAACTCCGAATCTCTGTAGCTGAGGTGGTTCTAGGCCAATCTCTGACTGCTGAAATCTTCTTGGGATCTACCTGAATACCCTCTGACGATACCACATGGCCTAGAAATGCAACCAAACTCAATCAAAACTCACAGTTGGAAAATTTGGCATACAACTAACTGTCCTTCAGAGTCTGGAGGATGACTCAAAGGTGCTGCTCATGCTCGTCTCGGCTACGGGAGTAAATCAAAATATCATCAATGAAGACTATAACAAACGAATCCAAATAGGGCCTGAATACTCGGTTCATCAACTCCATAAAAGCAGCAGGGGCATTTGTCAACCCAAATCACACCACCAAGAACTCATAATGCCCATACCGAGTGCGAAAGGCTGCCTTAGGGACATCAGACGCCCTAATCCTCAACTGATGGCAACCAGATCTCAAATCTATCTTGAAAAACATTGCAGCACCCTGAAGATGGTCAAATAAATCATCAATCCTCGGCAGAGGATACTTATTCTTAATAGTAACCTTGTTCAACTGCCGGTAGTCAATACACATCCTCATCGAGCCATATTTCTTCCTAACAAACAACATTGGGGCACCCCAAGGAGAAACACTAGGCCTGATGAAGCCTTTATCTAACAAATCCTGCAACTGATCCTTCAACTCCTTCAACTCTGTCGGGGCCATACGATACGACGGGGTAGAAATGGGCTGAGTGCCTGGAGCCACCTCAATAAAAAATTCAATATCCCTGTCAGGTGGCATACCCGACAAGTCAACAGAGAATACCTCTGGAAACTCACTCACCATGGGCACAGACTCCATAGATGGAACCTCAGCACTAGAATCACGAACATATGCCAAATATGCAAAACAACCCTTCTCGACCATGTGCCGAGCCTTCATATATGAAATAACTCTACCGGAAGAATGACTAAGAGTCCTTCTCCACTCCAAACGAGGTACTCCTGGCAAGGCCAAGGCCACTGTCTTGGCATGACAGTCATGAATAGCATGGTAGGGAGATAGCCAATCCATCCCCAAAATAACATCGAAGTCGACCATATCGAGAAACAAGAGATCTACCTGAGTCTCCAGACCACCAATAACCACTACGCATGAATGCTAGACTCGATCTACCACAATAGAATCACCCACCGGTGTAGACATATATACAGAAGTACTCAGGTAATCACGGGGCATACTCAGATAAGGGGCAAAATATGAAGACACATTGGAGAATGTAGAACCCGGATCAAATAAAATCGAAGCATCTCTGCTTCAAACTGAAACCATACTTGTAATGACTGCATCATAGGCCTCAGCCTCAGGCCTGGCAGGAATAGCATAGCATTAGGGCGGAGCCCCTCCAACCTGAACATCTCTGGGTCTACCCCACTTCGGGCTGACCTCCACCTCTCATAGCCTGCCCACCACCTCTGGCACGTCGATCTCCACCTCTAGCTGGCTGAGGGGGCGGGGGTGCACCTGGTGCAGAATCTTAGCACAGGAACCCTGATACTGAGAACCACCGGGACTTCAGGGGCAGAACCTGGAAATGTGCTCCACACCACCACAAGTGAAGCAAGACCTCGGCTGCTGAGAATGCTGTCCCTAAAACTGCCCTTGACGACCAGAATAATCACTCTAGAAGCTCTGAATCGGTGGCGCACTGATAGGAGCTGATGATGCACTAATAGGAGCTGGTGGTGCAATGCGGGATACCTGAAGTGTCGACTGGTATGGCCTACGATGATTACCTCTGCCAAAAAAATCCCTGCCTCCAAACGAGGTACCACTGAACCGGCCGAAATGATGAGGTCTCTTGTCAGACCCCTGGCCGCTGCCCTGTGATAAGACCATCTCAATACGGCTGGCCAAATCGGCCGCATCCTGAAAAGAGATATCAATACCCTTCTCTCTGTCCATCTAAAATCTAATAGGATGAGCTAGACTGTCAATAAGCCTCCTTACCCTCTCGCGATCAGTGGGGAGTATCATGATATCATGTCGGGCCAGAGTAATCAACCTGGTCTCATACATTGTAACAGTCATAGATCCTTGCTGGAGGCGCTCAAACTGCCTCCGAAGATCCTCCCTCTGATTAACTGAAAGAAACTTCCCCAAGTATAACTTGGAGAACTGAGCCCAAGTCAAAGGCGAATACCCAGCTGGTCTAGTCAAATAGTAGTCCCTCCACTAAGTCTTGGCGGTACCAGAAAGACCGAATGTAGCAAAATTAACTCTATTGGACTCCATGATACCCATCTTCCAAAGAATCTCATAGCAATTATCCAAGTAATCTTGGGGATCCTCTTATGGTGCACCAGTAAAGTAGTAGGAAATAACTTGGTGAACTGATCTAATCTCCATAGAGCATCTGCCGACATAGGTGCTCTCTCAACTGCCGGTGCCACAACCCCTGGCTGAGCTACTCTAGCTATCTGAGGTGCTGGAGTCTGGAACTGGGGAGCTAGCTGCTCTGGTGTGCGGGTAGCAGGAGTTTGGGTCCCTCCCCCAGCCTGAGAGACAGATGGTGCAGTAGAAAGAAGACCGGCCTGAGCCACGCTATCCACAAGGCCCACTAAGCGAACCAGAACGTCTTGAAGAACCGGGGTGACAATAAACCCCTCTGGGACCTGAGTTTGTCCGACTGGAACTGCCCGGGTGGGAATCTCCTCAGCAACCTCCACCTGAGGATCCTCTACTGGGGCTGCTGCTCTTGGCTGAGCCCTATCTCTGCCTCGGCCTCTAGCACGACCTCGGCCTCTAGTAGGAGCTTCAATAGGAGGATCGGGTTGCTGATCAGTAGATTAGGAAGCATGCGTTCTCGTGATCTACGAGAGAATATAATAGAAACTCAGTTAGCATTTAGAACTCAAATGGAACGATAGAGAAGAAAAGATGAGAAGTTATTTCCTAACTTTACAGCCTCTAGGGGATAAGTACAGACGTCTCCGTACCGATCCCTTAGACTCTACCAAGTTTGTCCGTGAATTGTGAGACCTAAGAAACCTAGAGCTCTGATACCAACTTGTCACGACCCGAAATCGCACCTTCAGGCCGTGATGGCGTCTAACATTGAACCCGCTAGACAAGCCAACATTTTTGTTGAATTTACTATTTCTTTATTACTAAAATCTAAAAGAAAGATAATACGCATGAACAAATGAGTAAAAATGCGGAATCTAGGAATTTAACAGCTTAATATAATAAATCTTACGAAATTTCGTACATAAAACCCCCAGAACTAGTTTCACAATTTCACGAACAGTCTAAGATTCACTAAAAACAAGAGTCTGAAATAAAAAGGTACAACTGTCTCGAAATACAAGATAAGACAGAAGGGAAGGAAATAGATGGTGACGCCAAGGCATGAGGACTCCTGCAGGACTACCTCGGTGTCACCGTGGATTGAAGGATACCCCCTCGCTCAATGTCCACTGGGTCCGGCGGTGTAATCTTCACAACATAGGGAAGTGCAGGTGTAGAATCATTACAACCGACCCCATGTACTGAGTATGTGCCGAGCCTAACCTTGGCGAAGTAGTGACGAGGCTAGGACACGACCAATAACGAATACATGTGCAGTTCAGTAATTTAATAAAGAAGTAATGACAAGAAATAAATAGTTAAGCACAAAAAATGGGGTTAATATGCTGGGAAAAGGGGCAACAATTCACTAAGATGACAAAACAAGATAACAACTGAAATGTATAAATAACAGCAGGAATTTACAATTCTGAACAAACAAATAAACAGAAACGGCACGGCATGTCCCCTCGTGCTATAACCTCAAAAAAACACTCGGCACGAAATGTCCCCTCGTGCATAAATAAATAATTACTCGGCAAGAAATGTCCCCTCATGCATAACCTCACAAGGCACTCGGCACGGAATGTCCCCTCGTGTATAAATAAATAATCACTCGGCACAGAATGTCCCCTCGTGTATAAATAAATAATCACTCGGCACGGAATGTCCATTCGTGCATAACCTCACAAGACACTTGGCACGGAATGTCCCCTCGTGCATAATTAAATATAAAGGCAACAGATGACCGGAAACTCAATAGCAATAAACTTTAAATACTCAAAAATTATCAGCAAGAATACTATCGTCCCGGCAAGAGACTCAGCTATAACCAATCTCACTCGGAGGTACAACTTAACAAATAATCCTCAACCGAACAAATAATTAACAATATTCAAAATCATGAATTACCCTCAGGTACATAACTTCCATAGTGACAATTACTTCATAACATGGAGAATATTAACAGAAATCACATATATATCACAAAATTCGACTAACGGGCACGCTAGACCACAACATATAGGTACTCGTTACCTCACCTATACGTTGGACATGAATTATCACATAGCAAATAAGACTCAATATCTATTCCCTCAAGCTAAGGTTAGGCCAAAACTTACCTCGACACCAAGAATCCAAATCAAGCCTCTAGCACCGCTTTTCCTTTCGATATTGACTCCGAGACTATCGTATCTAGACATAATTGACTCAATAACATCAATAAATTCTAAACAATTCAATTCCAAAGCTTAATTACAGAATTCCTATCATTCTTCCAAAAATTCCAAAATCGACCCCGGGCCTGCTTGGTCAAAACATGAGGTTCGGAGCAAAACCCGATCACCCATTCCCCCACGAGCATGAATATACAATCTGTTTTGGAATCCGACCCCAAAATGAGATCAAATTCCCAAATATTCAAAAAGCCCTAACTCTACCCAAAATCGCAATTTCTACCTTTGATTTCATGTTTTTAGGCCTAGAATCTAATAGATGTTGATGAAAATGGAAGAACACAATGTGACAATCAGTTACCTAAGAGGTTATGGTGGAAGAACTCTTCAAAAATCGCCTATGGGGTTTGGAGAAGAAGAGGGTTGAGAAACATGGCTAATTCCTGTAATGGATTCTGTTTTTGGGCATTTAAAATCACTGGACGAAAATACTCTCCGGTTTCGCGGAGGTTTTGATATTCAGGCCCATGCGTTCGCGGTTGAGGGGCCGCGTTCGCACAGGGTAATTGATACCCAGCCCCCAGGTCTCGCCCTAAGCCTATGCGTTCGCACCTCTTCTCGTGCGTTCGCATAGAGTACCCTTCTAGTGCTCCGCGTTCGCACCTGATAGGGTTCGTTCGATAGAACAACCCCACCCCCTTATACATGTGCATTCGCATAGCATAAAAGGTCAGACACCAAATGACAACATTAGACATCAGATTTTTCATCACTGTTGCACTCCGACACCTACCCAAAACTTACCCGAGCCCTCCGGGCTCAAAACCAAATATACACACAACCTCAAAAATATCCTATGGACTTACCTAAGTAATCAAAACACCAAAATAACATCATAAACATCGAATTAAACCTCAAAATCAATGAAATTCCTTTAAACTTCCAAAACATCTAAGTTTTCCATTTTCGATCCGAATCACGTCAAACTAAGTCCGTTTCCCACCAAATTTCACAGATAACACATATTAGATATATTGAACCTGTTCTGGGCTCCGGAACCATAATACGGGCCCGGTATCACAGGTTTCACATCAAATCTCATTTTCAAAAACCTTTATATTTTTCAGAAAATAATTTTCATCAAAATTTCATTTCTCGGTCATGGGACCTCGGAATTCGATTCCGGGCATACACCCAAAACCTATATTTTGATACGGACTATTCGGGACCGTCATATCACGGGTCCGGGTCCGTTTACCAAAAGTGTTGACCAAAGTCAACTTTATTTAAATATTTATTATAAAATCATCATTTTATCAATTTTGCACATAACGGCTTCTCGGCTATGCGTCCAGGCTATGCACGCACATCGAGGTGAGATAAAAGGAGAATTTCATGGCCTCAGAATACAGATTTAGCTAAAAGTACATGGGATAACCTTTTGGGTAATCACAATAGCCAACATGCTTAACACCATTATGTGTTTGGACTACAGGCCCAAAAACTTCACGTTTCGCAAGTGAATTCAACTCTGATTGGATTGCTTCTTGTCATTTTGGCCAATCAAGTCTTTGTCGACATTCTCCAACAGATTGAGGTTCAAGATCATCAGTATCCTGCATAATGCTTGATGCAACATGGTATGCAAATAACTATAATTACATGATATTTATTCACTAGTTACTACGAATAGGAAAAATAAAAATTAAACTGCTCAATCATCTTTAACCACGGATCCATCACCGATCAAGTGGTCTATTTTACCATCAGGGTGCTCAAAGAAGTCTGCCACATCCAAGTGGGTGATGTAAAAATCATTGTCAGAGAAAAAATTAGCTTCAGGGCCTTTATTCTTTAGAGATGCTTGATAAAGCTCAACCAAATGTCTTGGTACACGACAAATATTTGCCCATTCCTCCTTTCCACTGCAACGATAACATTCAGTTTCTGAACCATTTGCCTTTGGCTTACCATCTTTCCCTTTCCACTTTTGGTGATTATTTTCGTTGGGGGGTGATTAACACCAGGAAAGTTTCTTCCTTGTCCACGACCACAACCATGACCACGACCATTAGTATGGCCACGACCTTTTCCACACTTAGCATATTGGGAATACACCTCATCCACTTCAGGAAATGGTGTAGACCTAGTGGGCCGATTTTCGTGATTTCTCATGAGCAAGTCATTATTTCGTTCAGTCACATAGGGAAGAGAAAACAAATCATAGTACTTATTGAAACCTTTCTCTCAGTATTTCTGTTGCAAGACCATATTGGAGGCATGAAATGTTGTGAACGCTTTTTCAAGCATATCATAGTCGGTGATAGTATCTCCACAGATTTTCAATTTAGAAGTAATTCTGAATATCGCAGAATTATATTCAGAAATAGACTTAATGTCTTGGAGCCTTAGATGAGCACAATCATATCGTGCTTGTGGAAGAGTCACCAACTTTAAGTTGTCATATCTTTCCTTTAAACCATTCCACAAAACAAGTGGATCTTTGATTGTGAGATATTCAATTTTCAACCCTTCATCAAGGTGATGGCGCAAGAAAATCAAGGCCTTAGCACAATATTAGGTAAATTATTTATTTTTATCTTTAATGGCGTCCCCAAGACCCATTGCATCTAAATGGATTTCAACATCCAACACCCATTTCATATAGTTCTTGCCCGAAATTTCAAGGGCAACGAACTTTCTTTTCATAATGTCAGTCATAATTAAAAAGAGGAGAAAAGTTATACCTTAATCTTCTCAAAGAGCTTCTTGAGACGGTAGAGTCTCGTGCGGATAACGTGTTATGAAACAATAAAAGAAGAAGAACAATATTGCAGAGAAATAGAGAGGAAATTCTTATTGAATTTTGGGATGATTTACAATGGGATAAGACCCCTCTATTTATAGGAGAAAAATGACATAGCCACAAAGTAAAACTCTCTAAAAGATAGACATTCACTCTAAATAGAATTCTATTTATAACACACTCATCGTTTTTCTTCCTCTTATTCCCTCCACACCAAAGCAAATCACATATTTCTTTTAACCACACGTCGTTTTCTCATTTTTGGTTTGTTGCATTATGATGTTTATCTACCTTTTGGGTGTTTGACATTTAAATAATATATAAATTGATGAGTTTATATGATAATCGGTTAATATAGAGTTCAAGTTAATTTTAAGCTAATTAATATAGTTTTCCATGTGCTTGTATATATCTTCCTAGTATGTGATATTTTTATTTGGATTTTCTTTTCTATTCTAATTTTTTCATACGTTTATCTTACATTTTTTTTGTTGATGTTACGAAAATGTTTTCTTTTATTTTTATTCGGTTGCGCGAAGCGCAAGCTATTTAAATAGTACTTTATAACAATCAGTTATTCTTTAAACAATGCCTCCAAACGGCTATTCTCCAACAAACCCTCATCATATTAGGTGGACTTTTATTCAAATACAGTTTTCCCCACTAAATTTGTCGCTGGTATGTTATACAGAGACCACAAAGATCATATGTAGGCTAGCATTATCTACTTAAGATGATGGAGGGAAAAAGAGTTTGTGGCGAGGATTGAATATCAGAGTTGCTTGTGCAAATCACTAATCAGATATTATATCAGACTGAAATGACCCTGAAAGAGACGGCTCAAACTTGTGTCTTATCCAAGAGATAATACAATTTTTGGATTTCAGGGCCTAATCTTGTACTCAATCAAGAATGAAACCACTATTATAACATTTTATAATCTAAAACCCTTGATTTTCAGAGTATCCATATATTAGAAGACCAATTACAAATAGTTCTCGCCATATGCCCATTCATTATGTAACAACCCGACCGGTCATTTTGAGCTCCAGCGTGCCGTTCAGCGATTTAAGACTATGAGCAGCTTCGTTTCAGGTATTATGACTTGTAGGTGTGGTTAGAGTTGAATTTCGGGAAGTTTAGAGTTGGTTTGGAAAGAAAATTCCCATTTCAAAAGCCTTAAGTTCGAAGAATCCACTAAGCTTGGAATTTTAAGTACACTACCTCCGAATCAGGATTTGAACATTCCAGCAGGTTCATATGATGATTTCGGACTTGGGCGTATGTCCAGATCGGGTTTTGGATAGCCCGGGAGCATTTCGACGTATATTGTGAAAGTCAGCATTTTTGAAAGAATTTCCTATGTTTGGCTTGAAGTGCATTTTAGTGATGTGGATGTCTGTTTGGGATTCCGAGTTTGTGAATAGCTTCGTATGGTGATTGTGGAGTTGGGAGCGCGATCGGAAGTGAATTTGGATGTCCGTAGGTCATTTTGAAGTTATTTGGCTAAAGATAGAAATTTGAAGGTTTTGAGAAATCCGACCGGAAGTGGAAATTTTGATACCGGGGTCGGAATGTGATTCCGGAAGTTGGAGCAGGTCCGTAATGTCGAATATGAATTATGTGCAAACTTTTAGGTCGTGTGATTGGACGGGGTCCCGGGGGCCTCGGGTGTGTTTCAGGGTGATTATGGAAAAAGTTTCCCCTACCTGCTGCTACTGCTACTGCTGTTTGCTGGTGTCACTGGCAAGCTATGCGATCACGGCCCATAGTGTGCGATTGCAGAGAAGGAATTTGAGGGGCTGGAATTTTGTCTTATGAGATCGCTGTGGTAGTTGTGCGATCGCTCAGTAGTAAAAATTAAGGTTGCAGGGAATTGCCCAGTGCGATCGCATAAGGGTGTGTTTGGGGGATTCTGGGCTTGTCCTGTGCGAACGCACATTAGAAGAAATATGGGGGCTACAACTTTGTCCCATGCGAATGCAGGTGTGGGCTGTGATCGCGCTGGGTGAATTTGTGAGTCATCATAGTTGGCGTATGCGATTGTGGAGCATGTTGTGCGATCGAATAAGAGGGTCACCCGGACAATGTGTTATTCTAATGGGACTTTGGCCATTTCCTCCGTTTCACTGATGTGGGAGATTTTGAGGAGCTTCAAGAGGGGTTTTCCACCAAGCATCACTAGGTAAGTAATTTCTTCATGTTTTTAATATTTATACAAGGATTATACATGAATTAGACATGGAAAGTAGTAGAAAATTTGGGATTTTGGAGAAAAGACCTAAAAATTTGTATTTTAGATTTCTACCACGAATAGAGCATGAATATTTGAGTAAATTGTATATTTGAGTTAGTAACACTATGGGTAGGGTATATCTTCGAGAAATTTCGGAGCGAGGTAAGTCTCATTTCTAACTTTGTGAGGGGGAATTGTCCCCCTAGGTGAATTAATTAAGTATATGCTATTATCTTCGGGGGCAACGTACGTACAAGGTGACGGGAGCCCGTGCGTAGCTACTATTACGCCATGTCCTGGTAGTCTAGGACCCACTAGCATGCTTTACGTGTTGTACCTGTGATCCTGCCTGTAATATTAAACTGCTAATATAATCGAAATCGCAATTTAATATCTAAAGAAGACTAGAGTTCATTTTCTTAATCATCTAGAAAGGTAACTGATTTCCTCCGTGGATAAATGTATACCTGATAAGGTTATATTATTTAATATTATTAAACTTGGCAAATGAGTTTCAAAACAAAGATTTAAATGTTATTTCTCGTGTTCCATTAGGAAGAATTTTACCACTTTCCTGAGAAAATGCTTTCTTGATAAAAATGCGGACTTATTGATATGTGTATCTACGGGTGCCTGACTCGAATGTATGATCCGCGAGCAGTATAACCCTGTATTTATGTATAACCGCGTCGCATGATCGATTCGATAGTGGGGCAGATAGATGCATCTATGGTTTGAGGCGTTCGACCCTCGGCACTGCACATTTTATTATTGTTGGTCCGCGCCGTTCGACCCTCGGCATTGCTTGCGCATGATATTTACTGTGTAGCTGCTATGATTCTTGCCTGATTACTGGCCTGAAATTTTAAGTTGTCAATTGAAATGACAGAGATTTAAAGTTATTAAAAAGATTTTGGAAGAAGTTGTTCCTTCCCGTTAATTAATTGTTAGTTGATTAAATCACCCATGTTGATTGATTCTTATTAATATGACGAAGATATAAAGTGTTAAATGTTAACGGAGTTGATAATATTTATTCCTGTTTTTAATAAATTGCCTATGATAATCATGCTTACTATCATACTTGAATATTCTAAATTGACCTTTAGNACTCGTATTGTATTTATTTTCATTTCAAATTTCCTTGTCCAATATGTATTTCGGACAGGCTTTGTGATGATTGTATAAATTCTTAGTAATTGCTCATATACTTGTGACACCGGGTTCTGGGATGTGTTGGGATATATTGCTAAAGTGTAATATTCAAACCATTGTTTTACTTAACAAATTTTATATGGTTAATATGTAATAAGGTGAGAGGAAATATTTTTCATAATTGTTAAGACCATGAATTATTTAAATTATAAATGATTAGGCTTGCCTGACAATGATGTCCGGTGCCATCACGACCTTATGGATTTTGGGTCGTGACAACATGGTATTAGAGCACTAGGTTCCTGTAGGTCTCAAGAGTCATGAGCAAGTCTAGTAGAGTCTTGCGGATCGGTACAGAGACGTCTGTACTTATCTTCGAGAGGCTACAGGGCTGTTAGGAGTACTTCCCTTTTTGATTTCCTCATCTTGCGATTTGATTCCTTTGAGTCTTATGCCTATGTCTATTCCTACTCAATCTTACGCTTCGCGAAACGCTTGTTATGTATCAGGAGTTTGAGGAATTGAAATGGTGTTATGGGTGCGGTGCGGGATGTTTCTCCCTGCGAAGTTGATTGATCCTATTGTCATTTCCATTTGAAAGGATAATATGTTGTTTCTGCTCAGTAGCTGTGTTTCTGAGAGCGTTGAGGTTATGCTCAGGTGGTGATAATGTTGACGATTGGTTACGCGATGTCGATATGATGATAGAATGCTTGCCCATAAGTTGGGGGTGATGAATGGCTTGAAGGGAGGTCTTCTCAGAGTGTGATTTCGAGATTTCAGTATTTAGATTCCGGCGGAAGGAAGGCAATTGATCTATAGATGGCCAGGTCTTGGATTGATAAAGTAGTAAGACTTGGTGTTTTAAGTAAGGTGGAGTATTCACCTGTGACGTGTCATCGTCGTCATTTATCGAATGGAATGTGTTAAGCTGGTCGGTGCTATGGTTTCTTCGATTGCGTGGGATCAGACTATTGAGAAGAAGTATTGAAGAATGAAGTTGGCAGAGACCGTGAGGTGCGGTGGTTTAGTACCAGATAAGTGTTGATAATTAAGGCAGCTAGAGAAAGATGATCTTCAGAGAGCTTGAATTCGTGGTGATCTGCTGGTTTGAGTGCTACAGAGAATGATCTTGAAGTGAGACTAGGCGGTGGTTCCATCTCTAGGAGGCCAGGTGTAAGAAGCAGAAGTCGAGCAGTCGCAAAGTGGGGGAGCGACAACATAGCTTGGGATTAGGAGATATTGTCGCGCATTTAATGGATGTCCATGAGGAGCGGACGGACTAGTAAAGTTGGTGATTTCCACAGGAGGGTTATCACGTGTGAATAGGTTAGCGGTGGCATGGTTGGCATATTTCGGCGGGGGATTCTAGTGGCTAGTCGGTAGGAGGCAGAATGGGTGAATGATGCAAGAGAATTTGGAAGAACTGGACAAACTGGTTGAGCAAGATCATGTTAACAAAGGAGAAAGATCTCGGTAGGGTCTAGAGTGGTACAAGGAGCAACTTCAAGCTAAGTGGGGGAGTCCCACCATCTGGAGTTGGATCATAGGATTGTCTTCTCATGGGGTTGCGGATTGTCGACGTGTTGGCAAGTTATTACAGCTAAGGGAAAAGAGTAAAATGGTGATTGTGTGTGGGATTTGATGATGTGCAAAAGTTGGCCTTGTTGGGCCAAGGATAGGCTTTGGATGATTCAGAATTTTGCTTAAGGAATAGGTGAATTGTCAGGGTAGTGACTCAGTCACGTGCTTCAATGGAAAGGGTATTCATGTGCTAGAAGAGCCTTATACTTGGTTGTATTCGGGGCCAGTCAGAGTAGGTGACTCTCAATAGTGGTCCTAGTGAATTCAAAGTGAAGAATGCGGCGTTTAAGGGTTTCAGGCAGCAGTATGATCGAGAATCGATCTTTTGCAGAGTAATTTCAGAGAAAAAAGAGGATGGTTGGAATGTTGTATGTTAGGTTTTAGCACGCAGGATAGTATTTGAGGAGTGAGAGAAATAAACTCCGGATTGTAGAAAGATTATCAGGAGGGTATGAGACGGGTTGCGGGATTTAGGCAGCATAGTCTCGTGAATCAAGGTCACTCGGGATGAGTGAGGGTTTAGTTTTCTATGAGTTGAAGGATGTTGCTATTATTCCCGAGGCAAGTGAAGATGATTAAAAGCAAATAGATTGATTAGCCATGGTTGAAATGGCACATTTACGGCAGTGATCAGTTCCTTCAGTGTGATTAAGTTACGCATGTGGTTTGTGCCGGTGTGTGCGGGGCTTGTCGGCCGTCCTAATGGATTTCATGTGGGAGCATTCAAGTATTATAGCCTGTCAGGTGTAGGCAGATCCCAGAAGGGTTATGGTGGTATAAACCACTAGTTAAGGATTTGCATATTGGGTGATTGTGGAAATTCACTCGTGTGTTGAGATTGTACTCCTGAATGAGTTAAGTAAAACGTTTCTAAATGACGAAGTGTTCACCCTATTGGTGGTTCAGAAGTTGTGATGGAATTCTTATGCTACCTCATATTGGCATGTTAGGTGCGGTAAGCAGTATGTAACTGGGAGTAAGAATAGAGATGGTGGTTCTGTGTTAATAAGGATGTCATGAGCTCGGAAGAGTAAGAAAAAGTGATTTGAATGTCCAGAATAAGCTGGTGTTATCTTCAGTGTCACCTGAGATTGATATTCGGTGGAAGAGGCTTTGTACCGTGGTTATGGGCTCTTGATTTGTCTTACAACGTAGTATGGCTAGTGGTGGATGTGTAGACTTGCTACCTTGTGTGGAACGTCGTGGAAGCATGACCGCGAAAAGATTGTATAAGTGTGACATGTAGTCACTTGATGGATTGAAGATTTGGACTGAGTATAAAGGAGTGCAATATTGTTTATTTGGGAATTTATGCCTGGAAGGCGTCAAGTTCATTTGGTTGTGGATTATGGGGTGTTTGTCCCGGCTATGATGGTTGTTCTCGCGTATTATGAGAGAAAGTGGGTTAATATGGACCCAGGTAAAAGCTATTAGCTTAGTTTGGTGTGAGCAAGGTAGACTCGATGTTTGTAGATGGATTTAAATATGATTATGGGCTCTGTATGAGCTAGGCATGTTTATTTCAGTAGAGCGCTTTTCATGGAAAGGTATTAGAACAACAAATGTTGCTCCGTCTTTATCAAATTTATGCGATATTGTGATTTGTGCCGTGTGAGTTCTGAAATAGCTTGATAATTTCCTATGTGTTGATCCCGCGTAGTGGGCGTGTTATGTGAGTAGGATAGCTCATGAGATCCAGAGTGTATATATATATATATATATATATNGATCCCGCGTAGTGGGGGTGTTATATGATCAGGATAGCTCATGAGATCCAGAGTGTGTATATATATCACACCTCAGTTGTGCTTGAGTTTTGTAGCCTACGACTTTATCAGTCTCCCCAAGATGGTATTATGCACTTAGCGTGCGTATGATCGATATTCAGTAATTTGTGATTGTGACCAAACCAACTCCGTATATATCTTCTTATGTAAATTTTATGTGTGGATCGGGTGGCACGTCGCCACGGGTATGTTATTCGGATCGGGTTGCATGCCGCAATAGTGTGATGATGAATAAGGTTCCTATATTTATTTTCTTATGTTTTACTTCCTATTTTATGAGAAAAGTTCATATCAGTTGCGTGAGTTGAATAGTCCCTTCCTGAGTCATTTCTTACCTATCATGTTTGAGTTATGACCTACTGGCGCGATATGGTATCATGTGAGGCTGTTGGTCATATTTGGAGTGATTTGTTGTCTGAGTAGTTCATACTGGGTAAGACGAGATTATCGGATCAGGGATCAGTGCGATAAGGTTATGTGAAGTGTATATTAAAGAACAAATACCATTATTCAGGTTCATAATGAGGTGATGATTCTAGTCAAGATGAGGTATTCAATGATTTGTTAACTCCGCAGTTGGGTATGAATTTCTACGCATCTCCTCCGTTGTGGTAGTATCGTCAGCATTATAGCGGGATGCATGTATATATATCATAAGGTGCATTGGGAGCGTCAAATTGGTGGAATTTTGGCTATTAAGGTCCAGGGAACATCATTGTGGTTAGATGATGAAGTTTGCGGTGCATGGTGCTAATTCAACAGAGGTATGCAGCCATGTTCTGGTATATCGTGTGGTAGTTGATACGGTGTTTATATGTTGGAAGTAGGCCTGGCAGAGAAATTTAAGTGTTGGAACTAGGTTCTGAGCTTATTATATGGATAAAAGAAGAAATCTTCAGTTTTGATCAAGCTAATGTGCTCAACTGGGTTGTGGTAGCACGGGAAGGTGCTCGAGGTGTTAAACAGTGATTTCAGGTAACTCCAGAGCAGTTCTTAGCACGTTCGAGGACGAACGTCTGTTTAAGTGGGGGAGAATGCAATGACCCGACCAGTTGTTTTGAGCTCTAGCGCGTTGTTCAGCGGTTTGGGGCCGTGAGCAGCTTCGTTTAAGGTATTATGACTTGTAGGTGTGGTCAGAATTGAATTTCGGGGATGTTAAAGTTGGTTTGGAAAGAAAATTCCCATTTCATAAGCCTTAAGTTGGAAGAATCAACTAAGATTGGAATTTTGAGTAAACGACCTCCGAATCAGGATTTGAAGGTTCCAGCAGGTTCGTATGATGATTTCAGACTTGGGTGTATGTACGGATCGGATTTTGGATAACCCGAGAGCAATTTGGCGTATATTGTGGAAGTCAGCATTTTTGAAAGAATTTCCTAAGTTTGCCTTGAAGCGCATTTCAGTGATGTGGATGTCCGTTTGGGATTCCGAGTTTGGGAATAGCTTCATATGGTGATTATGGAGTTGGGAGCGTGATCGGAAGTGAATTTGGATGTCCGTAGGTCATTTTGATGTCATTTGGCTAAAGATAGAAATTTGAAGGTTTTGAGAAATCCGACCGGAAGTTGAAATTTTGATACCGGGGTCAGAATGCGATTACGAAAGTTAGAGCAGGTCCGTAATGTCAAATATGACTTGTGTGCAACATTTGAGGTCAATCGGACGTGATTTGATTGAATTCGGCATCGAATGTGGAGGTTTGAAATTTCAAGGTTCATACAGTTTGAATTTTGGTGCGATTCGTGATTCCGATGTTGTTTGATGTGATTTGAAGCCTCAAACAAGTTCATGGGATGTTATGGGATTAAGTCGTGTGATTGGACGGGGTCCCGGGGGCCTCGGGTGTGTTTCGGGTGGTTTCGGACAATTTTTCCCCTACCTACTACTGCTGTTTGCTGGTGTCACTGGTAAGCTATGCGATCGCGGGCAATAGTGTGCAATAGTAGAGAAGGAATTTGAGGGGCTGGAATTTATTCTTGTGAAATTGCACAATGGTGTGTTTGGGACTTCTGGGGCTTGGCCTGTGCGAACCACATTAGAAGAAATAAGGGGGCTAATGCTTTGGCCTGTGCGAATGCAGGTGCTGGGCTGCGATCGCACTGGGTGAATTTGTGAGGCAGCATAGTTGGCCTATGCGATCACAGAGCATGTTGTGCGATCACATAGGAGGGTCACCTGGGCAGTGTGTTATTTTAACGGTATTTTGGCCATTTCCTCCATTTGTTTCATTGATGTGGGCAATTTTGAGGAGCTTTAACAGGGTTTTCAACCAAGCATCACTAGGTAAGTAATTTCTTCATGTTTTTAAGATTTATACAAGGATTATACATGAATTAGACATGGAAATTAGTAGAAAATTTGGGATTTTGGAGGAAAGACCTAAAAATTTGTATTTTGGATTTCTACCACGAATTGAGCATCAATATTTGAGTAAATTGTACATTTGAGTTAGTAACACTATGGGTAGGGTATATCTTCGAGACATTTCGGATTTCGGGCACGTGGGCCCGAGGGCATCTTGGTCATTTCACTGAGCGGAGTTGGGAAATTATATAATTTGGAATTGTTGCAAATATTAGAGTATATTTTCATTGGTTTGTCGTTGTTTGGATAGTTTCGGAGCGTTGTGCAACGTTTGGAGTCATCGGAAAGGCTTGGAGGCCGGTTATGGAATTTCGGAGCGAGGTAAGTATCCTTTCTAGCTTTGTGAGGGGGAATTGTCCCCCTAGGTGAATTAATTAAGTATATGCTATTATCTTCGGGGGCTACGTACGTACTAGGTGACGGGAGCGTGTGCGTAGCTACTATTATGCCATGTTCGGGTAGTCTAGGACCCACTAACATGCCTTACGTGTTGTACCGGTGATCATGCCTGTAATATTAAACTGCTAATATAATTGAAATCGTAATTGAATATCTAAAGAAGACTAGAGTTCATTTTCTTAATCATCTAGAAAGAGAATTGATTTCCTCTGTGGATAAATGTATAACTGATAAGGTTATATTATTGAATATTATTAAACTTGGAAAATGAGTTTCAAAACAAAGATTTAAATGTTATTTCTCGTGTTCCTTTAAGAAGAATTTTACCACTTTCCTGAGAAAATGCTTTCTTGATAGAAATGTGGACTTATTGTGTGAATATGTGTATCTACGGGTGCTTGGGTCGCATGTATGATTCACGAGCATGATAACCCTGTATTTATTTATCTATGGTTCGAGTCGTTCGACCCTCTACAGTGCACAACTTATTATTGTTGGTCCGCGCCGTTCGACCCTCGGCATTGGTTGCGCATGATATTTACTGCGTACTTACTATGATCTTGCCTGATTATTGGCCTGAAATTTTAAGTTGTCAATTGAAATGACTGAGATTTAAGGTTATTAAAAGATTTTGGAAGAAGTTGTTCCTTCCCGTTGATTAATTGTTATTTGATAAAATCACCCATGTTGATTAATTGTTATTAATATGACGAAGATATAAAGTGTTAAATGTGAACGGAGTTGATAATATTTATTCCTGTTTTTAATAAATTGCCTATGATAATCATTCTTAGTGTAATACTTGAATATTCTAAATTGACCTTTAGCAAGTGTCTAATTTGGCCTCTCGCCACTACCTCTCTGAGGTTAGGCGGGCGAATTACTGAGTACACGTTGTTTTTGTACTCGTGCTACACTTGTTGTGCATTTTATTGCATAGGTACTTTCATAGAAATGTGGAGGATTCGGAGACTTAGGTGAGCTGCATCATCTGGAGGCAATCCACAACTGACAGAGTCTCCCTCGTATTGTATTTATTTTCATTTTAAATTTCCTTTTCCAATTTGTATTTCGGACAGGCTTTGTGATGATTGTATAAATTGTTAGAAATTTCTCATGTACTTGTGACACCGAATTCTGGGATGTGTTGGGATATATTGCTAAAGTGTAATATTCAAACCATTGTTTTACTTAACCAATTTTATTTGGTTAATATGTAATAAAGTGAGAGGAAATATATTTCATAATTGTTGAAACTGGGAATTATTTAAATTAATAAATGATTAGGCTTGCCTGACAATGATGCCTGGCGCCATCACGACCTTATGGGATTTGGGTCGTGACACATTAGGACTCTACAACTAATTAATTCCAAGGGTATAAACAAATTCATTAGGACTCTGGAGAATTTAGTGGTTGTATTGGGTGTATTGGACATACTCAAAAGCTTGATAGTCTAGGCTCCAAATCTTCGATACTTTGGATGTGGAGGGATGGCACAGTTAAGCACGGGAAGTGAGGACAATATTGTTATATTATTATGAGTATGGGTGAAAATAGTTATTTTAGAATCAAGACGAAGAGTGAGGTATACAAGATTCGATAAAATCTACGACGTTTACAAAAGGTCAGTATTGCAGGAGGTTTAGTGAAAAACCTGTAAGGTATTTGAGAAAACGTAAAATGAAAGTTATAGGCCTTTGAAATATATTTCTAGTGGTATATTGTGGAACCTAAACAGATCTCTATGAAAAATGTTATGAGTGTTTTACATAACAGCGTGCAATATGCACGCCCTGAGCGCGGCTGCGCACATGTGGCAGTGTTCCTGCCATTTTGCATGGTCAGGTGCACGGTCAGTCCTACAGGTGCACATGGGTGCAGTTGGATAGTCAGTTTTAAAGCCCTACTTCGTGCCCCATATCCCCAAAACATAAAAATTTGCTCTAGAAAGGAAAGCTCTCAAAAACCTTACTCCTTAAGGGTCCCTCCACCACCCAAGGTAAGTTCTAATAGTTATTCTAAGTTAATTTTAATTTTCCAACATGTTATTAACATGTGTAAACCCTCCATATCATTAGATATTCGATTGGGACATCATTATTGATAGAAGGAACCCTAGAACTTAAATTCAAGGGATTGAATTTCAAAGAGGTAATGTCTTCACCCTCTAATTGATTCTAACATTGGTTTAATAATTGTAGACCCTAGTTCATGAGATATGAGTTTATGGGTTTGATAGAAAAGCATGAACGGTTGGTTGGTGTTTTGATTTTGATTATTGGTTATGGGTGTTGTTTACCTTATGGTTGATAAAGAATAATGTTGATTATAACCATTTGAGAGTTTAGAATTTATCTAGGAGCAAGAGAATGGGGTATTCGATGCAGAGACACCATTAATAAGGACTATGAATCTTTTATTCCCACCAAGTGTTTGATAAGATGCTTATGTTACCAAAACATGAGTATCATAGCTAATATGGAATCCCTTTGACTTGTATTGCTATAGATTAAAGTTGAAAGGGTTCACAAACATTGTATTACGCTTAAGACAAGTAAGTTAAGGTATGTGAGGCTAAATTTTTACGTTTGGGAATTTCTATGATTCTCCCTACGTCCCATTCATTATGACTATTACTAGTTTCCTCAGAAAGTAATTATGCCTAGTTCCACGAATAGTAATAGAACTTCTATTTTCTAGATGGCATAGTTTCATAATCATTCGATATTCTATGAGTTTCAGTTATGACTAATCAACTTATTATGAATACATATCTCAGTCTAGTCTTATTCATTATTCAGGTATCATGTAACTCAGTATGGTTCAGTATTTCAGCATCATGTATTTCTGTTTGATTCTCAGTTCCTGATTCTAAGTTCCTGAATGTTGAACACCTGTATTTGGATCTGAGGACATAGTTTATGCTTTATGCATCATTGGGCCTGAAGCCGTATTTTTGTATATGTATACTTGGGCCCGAGGCCGTAGCTTGTGCACATATATTTATATTAGGCTTGAGGCTGTAGTTTATCAGATAAACATGTTGTTCATCAGTCAGAAGCGGGAGTATTCATAACCTTACTTCCCATGTTTAGTTCAGTTATCAGTTATCAGTTTCAGTTTCAGTATTTACAGTTCTTTCCTTAAGTTGTTTTACATACCAGTGCAATTCAAATGTACTAACATCCCTTTTTGTCCGGGGCCTGCATCTCGTGATACAAGTAACGATTTACAGGTTGGCGACTCTTCTCTCAAGGACATCTCGTATCAGCTATTGGTGAGACCCAATTTTTCGGGGCATTATCCCTATCTTTTTAAGTCACTATAGTACTTTCAGTTAATAAGGTATACTAGGGACCTTGTCTCGGTAAACAATTAGCATCTCAGTATTCTTTAGAGGCTTCGTAGACTTTAGTTCAGTCACTCAGATGTTAGCAGGCTTTTTTTTTTGTGTTAGATTCGTCGGCTACTCGTTTATACTTGTAGACTTTTCAGTATTTTCGGTATCTATGATATTTCAGTCAGACTCTTTAGCAGATCATCAGGTTGTATATTTGTATCTAGCTTACATTTATACAACATGTTGATCTAACCATACAGTTGGTTCGCTCGGTCACATGTAGTCAGGCACCAAGTGCCCTTTTATGCCCAGGCCATGGTTCGGAGCGTGACAAAGCTTGGTATCAGAGCCTAGGTTCAAGAGTCCAAGCGAGTCAATGAAGCCATATCCAGTGGGGTCACTTTTATGTGTGTGTGCGCGCCACACGAATAAATAGTAGACAACCAAGACATCTAGGATTGTTCCATTTATTTCCTACTTTAGTTCATGCAGTTAGAGCTAAGCTTACAGGAATATTTCTAACTCGTGCGAAATTGCGTATTTCATAAAAATACCTACAAAAAGAAAGTACACCAAGAGGTCCTAAACTAATATCCAAGGGGTTACGCTAATGCAGCCCAAGATGAGGACACTATGGCCCAGGGGGTTGCATCGGGCTTAGTGCCCAGTGCATCAGACATGGATGTCAGGGGAGCTATCCAGTTGCTCACCCAGATTGTTGCTACTCAGGCACAAAGGCAGGGAACAAGTTTCGTTCATGAGACGAGCAGTTCCAGGTCGATGGAATTCCTCAACATGAAACCTCCAGTCTTCACAGGGTCAAAAAAAGATGAGGATCCACAAAACTTTATTGATGAGGTTCAGAAGATATTTCGGGTGAGCTTGCTGCGTACTAGCTGAAGGATGTTGCCAACACTTGGTATGAAACATGGGAAGAGTCCCGAGGGGAGGATGCATCTTCTGCAACTTGGAAGGAGTTTGCAGATGCGTTTCTTGAGCATTTTCTACCGATTGAGGTCTTGGAAGCTAAGGCTTTGGAGTTTGAAAGACTCAAACAGAATGATATAAGTGTGAATGAGTACTACCTCAAGTTCATCTCTCTAGCTAGGTATGCTCCGGAAATGCTATGTGATATGAGGGCCAAAGTTAGGTGGTTTGTTTTGGGGCTTTCAGATGACTTGTTTGCTGATGCTAATACAGCTTCTCAGAATAATGACATGACCATCACTAAGATAGTTGCCTTTGTTCAAGGGAATGTAGATAATTTAAAGGAAGAAGAGCGGCTACAGAGAGAGAAGGACATGGAATTCAGCAAGAAAGCTAAGTCTGCAGAAAATTTCAGCCATGGGGGATCTCAGGCAGGAGGCATCCTTCAGTTCTTCAGGAAATCAAAATCAGTACCTGCTCCATATTTAGCTAGTGCACCAGTTCAGAGGTCAAAGTTTAACAAGAAAAGCCAAAATTTTAGAGCAGCAGGCTCACAGTCACAAACTACTGTGGGCTATAAAGGCCTTGGGTACCCTACTTGCAACACATGTGATAAGAAGCACCCACGGGTGTGCATTTTGGGCACAAATGGTTGCTTTGGGTGCGGTCAGTAGGGCCACTTCTTGAGGGACTGTCCATCAACAAGGCAGAAAAATATAGGCAATGTAGCTAAGTCCACTAATTTAGCAGCCCCTCATAACTCTCAGGCCCAGCAAGGCCATGGTGCAACAATGTCTAGTAATGTAGGCGGTGGTCGAAACTGCTTGTATGCCCTGGCAGACTGTTAGGATACGGAGGCTCGGGGAGATGTTGTCACATGTATGCTAACAATATTCACTTTTGATGTCTACGCTCTTATAGATCCGAGATCCACCCTATCTTATGTAACTCCATATATTGCTATGAAATTTGGAATAGAACCAGAAAAGTTGTATGAACCTTTCGAAGTATCCACCCTAGTTGGAGAATCAGTTATAGCTAGATGTATCTATAGGGTATGTCCAGTTAAAGTGTATCATTGTCTTACTGTAGTATACTTAGTAGAACTGGAGATGGTAGACTTCATTGTGATCATGGGCATGCATTGGTTACAGTCTAGTTATGCCACAGTGGTTTGTAGAACCAAAGTAGTACGTCTTGAATTTCCCGACGAACCAGTCTTAAAATGGAAGGGTGATATAGTAACACCTAGGGGTAGGTTTATTTCCTATCTTAAAGCCTAAAAGATGATCTCCAAAGGGTATATCTATCACCTGGTTTGAGTTAAGGATGCAGGTGCTCAGATTCCCACTACAGTCGGTACTAATTGTAAATGAGTTCCCAAAGTGTTCCACGAAAATCTTCCCGGAGTCCCTCCCGATAGGGAGATTGACTTTGGAATTGATCTACTCCCCAGCACTAACCCTTTAACTATTCCACCTTATAGAATGGCTCCAGTAGAGTTGAAAGAGCTGAAAGTCTAGTTGAAAGATCTTCTAGATAAGGGATTCATAAGGCCAAGTGTCTCACCTTGGGGCGCACCGGTCCTGTTTGTCCGAAAGAAGGATGGGTCTTTGTGCATGTGCATTGACTATCATCTGCTGAATAAAGTCACCATCAAGAACAAGTACCCTCTTCCCAGAATAGATGACTTGTTTGATCAACTTCAGGGTGCCTAGTGTTATTCCATGTTTTACCTCAGATGGGGATATCATCAGTTGAAGGTTAAAGAAGTCGATATTCCAAAAACAGCTTTCAGGACTCGGTATGGGCATTTCAATTTTTTGGTAATGTCATTTGGTTTTACGAATGCACCAGCAGCTTTCACGGACCTTATGAATAGGGTCTTCAAGCCCTATATTGATATGTTCGTCGTTGTGTTAATTGATGACATCTTGATTTATTCCCGTAGCGAGACTGACCATGCAAAACATCTCAGAATTGTGTTGCAGATGTCACACCTCCTTTTACCCGATAAAGGTGGGATAAGGGAGTTTTTCCAATTTAAGTGACATAATCGAATTTGGGATTATTTATTTAATTTTTATAGTCGCACCTAGATTTTATACGGTGTTCCGAGACACCATTTATCTTTAATATCCCAAATCGAGGAAAGTTTGACTCCATTTAAAAAGTCTGCGAACCAGAAGACCGGGTAAGGAATTCTGTTAACCCGGGAGAAGATGTTAGGCACTCCCGAATTCCGTGGTTCTAGCACGATTGCTTAATGATTTATACTTGGCCTAAATTGTTTAATTACTGATTTTAATACCTATGTGCATTTACATTTTTACAACTATTAATCATTTTATTTGTCTAAAGAAGTACCTTAATGTGAATTATGCGTATGTATACCCTTTTTAGTTTGGTGTGTTGATGCGTGGCTAGAATTCATGGTTTAACAAGTTATATGCCTCACATTTTATGTGCGTTAATGATAGAAATACACTTTTTATGTGCATAATGGAGTCTATTTCATGTGTAGGTGCATTGGAGATGGAAACCGAGCTAAATGGATGTATGAACGTCGAAAATACGCTCAAGAGTCAAAAAAGAGTGACCCAGGCTATACCCGGGCGTTTTGGCCTTAAAGCCATGCCAACCCGGGTGTTAGTGGGGCGTTTGGCCCCTAAAGCAAGGGTCATCCTGGAGTTAGTGGGGCGTTAGAGCCCTAAAGCCAGGGTCAGCCCTGGCTTTAAGGGGGCGTTTGAGCCCAAACGCCTGGGTCCCAAGGTCAAGTCAGTTCCGAGTTTAAGGAGTTTTAAGTGTTTCCTTGTTCGAATAGAAGTCTCCTACACGTTTAGGGTTTATCCCAAACACATAAATAGACCCAAAAACACAACTTGAAGGGGAGGAAGCCATTGAAGTGAAGAAAAACCTATGGATGACTACTCAGTGAAGCAAACATTGATTTTTTATAGCTTTTATTCATTATTTTGTAGTTCAATTATGCAAGTTATTTTAGAATTGATTCTTATGGATATGAGTAGCTAAGTTTCTTAATCTAGGGTTTTGGTATAACCCGTTGGGGGATGAACTTATTGTAATATTAATATAGTTTTGATTGGTTGATTAATCTTTATTTATTCAACTACGTTCTTGTTGTAGTTGATTGAAGGGCCCTCAATTAGATGTTCCTATTTATTATGTATCTACTTGAGAGAGAGTGCATATTTAGGTAGTTGTTTGAACAACATCACTCCCGGAGTATAGACGAAAGTCATAACCGAGGGTTTAGAGGTTGGATTAGAGATAACGATACCTCGGGTGCAATCTAAAGTGAACTGTAATGCAATCTAGCTAGCGTAACTTGAGAGAGTGCGTCTAGTAAATTATCATAATTACTTGAGAGAGATTTATGGTAGATAGAGTGTTCATGATTGATAGAGACAACTAATCAAACTATAAGAAGTATCCGAGAAGGAAGTTCACCGACGGGGGAAACCATAACCTTAGACCTTTATCATAATTGTTTACAACACATTGTTAGTAATTTTTAGTTATTATTATTGTCAGTAGAATTAGTAAAACATCACCAATTTATATTAAAAAGTCTTGAGAGAATTGATTGAGTAAAAGTT